>VXBA01002459.1:0-22895 GCA_013399895.1 Serilophus lunatus
TACTGAAATTAAGGCTTTGAAAATGTTTTAAGGTAATTAATATTTAATTAGTGATTTTGATATATCACGCATTCCAGTAATAGCTTCAGTAAGAGATTACACAAACCTGTGAGACACTTATAAGTAGAAAGAACACTTGATGTAGTGTTTTCTTTAATTAATCCTGCACTAGAAGACTACCAGGAGGGAATTTTGAGTTTGGGGCACAATAGAAGCACTATTCTAGTTACCAGGCACTTAAGCTTCTGTGGGTTTGTTTTCTTTTTTCAAGATCAAATATATGTGCAGATCTTTTTAACAATATGGCATGAGATGAACTTTGAATTTAGTGTGATTAAGAATATTTCTAATTCAACACTTCAAGCGAACTCAGATATTGAAGTGTTGGGAGGTTTACAGATCTGAGATATTTAGTTTAATAGTCACTTTTTTCCTTCGGCTGAATTTCATCTTTTTGTTACTGACTTCCAGAAACAACATAGAATAGTAGCACATTTTGCTTTCCTACATGATTGATTTTATCTTTAACTAAGACATTCTTGTACAGTCTTCTGTTTTCACTAAAAAAGTACTTTATGTAATTTCCTACAGTCAACACGTCACTGATCCTTTACTGTTTTGCTTACTACATTTACCTGCTCATCTGACATGATCCTCACAACGCTGTAAGTGTAATTAAGAAAGTTTAAAAGATGTTTGTGTCAGTAGCTAGAAAAATGCAAACAGGAAGTCTGATGATCTGAAAACAATAAATATCTGGCATCAGCTATCAGGGTTATGGAGTTACAGGGATAATAACAACTCCCAATAAAGTCACTGGAAGGGGAAATGAATAAACTTTGGAAGTTTTATGGATAAAAACATGGCATCTTATAGATCTTTAAGTTCATCTTCAACCTGAAACACTTTTGTTGAGGCACTGAATAAAAATTGCAAAGACATTTTGGAGGATTCATAAGGCTTGATAAATTCGAAAAACCAATTAGAAAATAAGGATGCCTTTTTTTTGACTCCTTCTTTCCTGGTGCAACTGGAGCAAAGCCAGAGTCATTACACAACTTTTTGTTAAATCCACATAGTTAAAAAGTGGGTCTGGAATTATGTTTAAAAGATGTTTGTACTTACTACAGTTTACTAATACTCATTACAGTTAATTTTTATGCTTATTTTCTCCCCATCACTTCAACTCTAATCATTTGGTCGAATACCCAAAGCACACGTCCCCTATGCTGCCTGCTTAATTATTTTCACCTCTTTCTATGTCACATTTCTCAGAACAATAATTATGTCAGATCATAAATCCCATCCTACACTGACAATAAAAAGAACTTGACAGACAGTAATACTTGCTCTATAATATGGAACAAGGTGGTTCTGTTTAACTAAACACATAATTTCTTTCTAGTTAGTTTAATTAATTCATCTTAATTATTTAACCTATAAACCACAGGTTAATTAAATTAATCTGGTGCAATCTCATACTATATTTATATTGCTTATTTTTTTGGAATGGGACTAGTGTTTCATTACCTCTCTTGCTCATTAATTTTAGTGCTGCTGTTGCTCTTTCTTGAAACGTTTGTTTCCTCCAGGGCCAAGTTAATCCATAATTCAGGGCTAATGGTAAATCAGCTGTTCATTACCTGCTGTGCACAACCCAAAAAGCAACATACAGGGGCTGGACCTCATCAGGTAATAGGGCACACTGTGGGAATGCACTCTAAATAGCCACAACCAGCCTGCCCTGGGCTTTAAAAGGACACCTCCTTCCACCTGCTTTTGGTATCATTTTTTTCCCAATGCCACCTTCTAAAACTATGTCTTTGCTTTTCTTCCCAAGGTTCAAGGGAGCAGGATGGGATTAAACTGCCTGCCCCATTTCTAAAGGCTTATGAAGGCTCTTCTGAAGAGCACCTTGAAACAAATGAAAGTCCAAAGTAGATGCAATAGTGAAACCAGCCAAGATGGTAAAACCAAATTCAACAAACTCAAGCCCAGGAGGTGTTGGGAGCAGCTGCAGCCACAGCTGAAATGCTCCTGCCCGAGGAAGTCATGGGTCCCAGCAGTGCCTGCCCTCATTTGGACCTCTACCATGATATGCTCACCTATAAACTGTTACCTCTCGTGCTGGCAGGTGAAGATGTGGATGGTCATCATAAATCAGGGAGTTTGGCAGCCTCCAAAGGGAAAGGACCAGACTATTTTTAAGAGCCCCTTAACTCAAAAACCCATCTACTGACTCTGCGAGTGTGGGCTAGGGGAGCTCGCACAAGGGGAATCTGCACAAAGCCTCCAGAAATGGCTCAGACACCAAATTTTCTAAAGTATTTCAGGGTTTTAATTCCACACAGACACTTTAATTCCATTTGTGTAGTATGGTGCATACTGTGCCCATAACCCACAGCCCAAGACCCACTCAAACTCCCATCCCATCAGGGGAATCTCTTGAAAAAGCATCCATGGGTGCTACCTGCACCCCAAGCACCGACAGCAGCTCAAGAATCAGCCTTGCCCCTTTCAGCCTTAGCTTTAAGGAGACCCTGCTAAGCACAAAGCTGAATGAGATCACAGCTGGTCGAGGGCCAAGAAGTAATGGTGTAGTAATGGTTTTATTGGCTCTTTGAGGAGGAGCTGTTTGATTTGAGAGAGAGGAGAGTCAACAGCAACGTTTGGTCCTGCTAATCTCATTTCCAGCAGCACTGAGGGAGAAGGTACTTGGGCACAAAGCTGTGCTCGATTGCTCTCTGTTTATCCAGGATTACATTAGGAGCCCAAGAGCATCTGAAAACAGCCCAGGGCTTGTAAACGGCTCCTGGAGCACCAGGATTATAGGAAGAGATATTACAGTGTTTCCAGCAAGTTGTTGGCAGCCCATTTGCTCAGTACAAGTGCTTCAGAATTAAGAGACTATATGTGCAGGAAGGGGAAAAGCTAAAGATGTAAAAATAGCTCCTTTTGGTAAAAAAAAAGGATCTGTATTTAGATGCACAGATGTATTTAGATATGTAAATTTAAGGCAGTCTCTATTGAGGCAAGCCCTGAAGATGACAAATGTTGTCTGTATAATCTGGTTAACTTTAAATAATGTATTTATCTGAAGCAAAAATAAATCAAGTGAAAAAGATTTATCTGGCCTGGGCGAGGGGCTCTTATAAGGGGGAAATTACAGCAGAAGTTAGTCTGACCATGATTTGCCCCACTATCCACAAAATAAGTTACTTCAAGAACCAAATAACCACCAAGTCCAGTATAACAGCTCTTTTATTTCAGTGTCTAAAACACAGAAAGAGGGCTTGCATTTCGACATCAGAACCATGCAAAGCACCTACACGCCAAAAAAGAGATATTGAATGAGTGTCTCTCTCCTGCTACATTTGGAAAATTTAGGCAGAAGACTCCATTTTCCTGTGCGTTCTGCTATATATCCTTCCACAAATCAACCAGCTGTGAGGGGTGATAATTAACCTTCATTCTAAACCAAATCATTTTCCACTGAACAGTACTCCATGCTGCCCTAAGCTGCTAAAATATGCTCCTGTAAACTTCATCAAGGACCCAGTTCTGCTCTCGGTTTACAAGGACAAAGTCCCAAACATCTCCAGCCACAGGACAGACTTTAATCAGAGGTACTGAATTAATGAGAGCAGAATTTGGCTCAAAGGATGAATGTCTCCTCCATATAAAGGCCTGAAAAAGGGCCTTATTAGTGTCCCAGAGAGGGGGATGTAGAGACCACCCTAGGCTCAGAGAATTGTCATGTGCAGAGGACAACTAGACATCCTGAACTATTAAAAAATAGTGGTATAGAAAAATAAAAGGCATAAAATGCCGAACCAAAAAGGTTCCAAATAAGGCATCAGCAGGTCCCAACTGGATGTGCTCCTGTTACCTATGTCACCCTCCCAGCCAGGGTGGTTGGAAATGATGCATTAGGATTGTATTTCTGACCTCAATCACTAAGCACTACAAGCAACCAGAAGGGTTCAAGTTCTCTTTGAAAAAAAAAGAAAAAAAACAAACAAACCCCAAACACAAAAACAGGGAGTATTCTTTTTTTGGTAAGTATTCCTTAGAAAATAAAATAAAAACATTAAAGCAATTTGTTTAAATGATTCATTAAAAAAAGACAACATTTCTGTAAAGTAAAAATATATATATATAGAAATAGAATCTATTTTTTTTGTTTGTTTGTTTTTTTAAAAAAGAAGACATTCAGTATCACATCAGCGGATTCTGATCCACTTCCCGTCGGTCTCCTGCGATAACCGCTGCTCGTTAAGGCAAAACGTCAGGTTGGCACCTTTACAACAGCTGAATCCAACTGGCTGAAGGCAAAGCAGAGCCAGCAGGGCCCTGTCAGCGAGGCTGCTTCTCCCTCACGCTGACTGAGCCGTCCTCCATCCCAAAATACACCACCTGGGCCATGTCGATGAACAGTCCCGTCTCCACCACACCTGGGGAACAAGAGTTTACGTGCTGGTTAATGCCAGAGCCACCCCTTTGCTTGTATCCTCTGCTCTTCACATGGTTTTGTTCATTAAAAGGCACCCTTGCCTCCATCAGGTTTGGAGAAGTGTCCAACCTGGAGGACGTTGTATCAGTGGCACAGGGAGCCTCTAGAAATTCTCTTCCAAGCAGAAACTCTCCAGAGACTGAGAAACATGTCCCAAAGCCCCCCCAACATTCACAGCACTCCAGCCATCCCCAGTACACAAACACAATCACAAGTGAGGCATTTTCAGCCACCTGATGACCCACAGGAGCAAGAAGCTACACACATCCCCACAGGATTACTCCCTTTGTCTTTAAACTCATCTAAAAGAGTAAGAGAACACCTGGATAACATTTGTTCAAATGCTAAGACTCAGCAGGTCTGATGCTACCTCTGCAATTTGTAGCCTATTTGCAAATGTACTTGTGGTTACATTTAATTATGAAGTGCTCCCAGCTTCACAGTGATCACTGAGGTACAGCTAGAGGCCTGGAAGGTGGATAGAAACAGAGGACAAGGGCTACCACTGTAGACTTAAGGAAAAATTTCAAAGTTTTGCCTCATTTCTTTTAGCCAGTTTCTGTGCGGTTCCCAGGGTGTTTATCATTCTTTGTTAAAAGGTTTTAACAGGCAGATAGTTCAATAAAGAAGAAGAGATGGGTGGAACGGGCTTGGAGAGTAGGTGTAACAATGACGTAATATCAATTATAGTATAAAAGTATGTGATCTCTGGATTTCGCTGTGCACAATTTGGAATGGTTTTCCTGCTCTCCTGGCTGCCATAAAGGAATGCTTTCTTTCTAATACTCAAAAAGGAGTGTTAAGAGGGCTCTTTTCTGGCCTTTTTCAACAATACCACAAGCACAAGGTGGCCAGAGCCTGGCTACCACCAGTGTGACTAGCCTTTAAGACTTCTGCTCATTCATTGCTGGGTAGGGAAGATGCTCTTCTGTCCTGAGCAGGTCCATTTCTGAGCAGGAAATGGTGCTGAGACCATTTCCACACCAACATGATGTTACAGATCCCATCATCTACCATTCCTTTCTCAACCAAAAAAGAAATGCAAGGAAGCATTATAAGCACGGTTGAGGGAAGCAGAGCCAGTGAACAGAAGCAACTAGAAGTCACTGGTGATTTTTCACCCAGCCTACACTTCATGGCCTCTACTTGGTCTACTGTTTTAATTGTACAGCCAGGACAATATATTGCTGCTTTGTGGGGATGTTGGGGTTTGTGCAACAGGACCCCAACCTGTTCCTGCATGTTCTGACAACACATGAGCAGTCAGTGAAGGCAGTTGTGTTACAGATTGCAGGGGCATTCAGGTCTGGGATGAACTCAAAAGATACAACATGTATTCAAAGGCAGACCAGATGAAGAGCAGACTTTGCCAAGATAACCAGGAAGACATCCAGATGCTGCTTCCCTCAAGTTCAGAGAGTGCCAGTGCCCCTGGGCAAACCTGGCTTGTCCAAAAGCAGCTCTGGCCTGGGCAGCAGGTCTCATGCAAGGCAGGAGTCCTTGCAGAGAGATTGTTTTGTTTGCAAACAGAGAAAATCAGCCACTGCTGCTCTTGCACAGCAAGATTTTGGACACATTTCACCCTCACAGCAAGGTGAGCCCACAGGGCTTCCCAATGCTAATGGGATGCAGAATTGTGAGCAGCTTCTGGAAAATACCATAACACAGTGCAAACCCTCCCTCCAGCATCCAATAGTGCTTCCACTAAAAGTCACTCTCTAAAGGGCATGAGGAGAGTATGGATAAAGAGTGTTTTGCCTAATGGGAAACAGTGCCAACATCAACCAAGTTTTCACCATTGTATGAATATGCCACGTGAGTACAGTTGTATCAATTCAGCTGATTGTTTCTATGTGGGAGATCTATCTAGAGTTCCATAGTAGGGCAGTAAACACACACACACACACATTTCCTCATATCCAGGGGAGAGCTCCCACAGTCTGGGTTACCTAGCACAGACCAAGTCTCAGCCAGTTTTTGTGGTTTTTAAAAAAATCACAGACACTACCTGGTATCATTTTTATAGCAGTGTTCACTTCACTCCATTCATGAACCTTGTCAAACTTCCAGTCCAGGATGAAGTTTCCATTGTCTGTCACCACAGGGCCCTGAGAAGAAAACACAGTTGCCATGATATGAGCTCCTTGTCTCCCAAGCCCACCCAGGGACTGTAACAGTCCTCATCTGGACCAGCCATCCCCACTGCAACAGTTTAGAGTCATCATTCAAGTAAATCAGGGCAGTCCACAATAACCATGACCCAGCATGAGCTGCCCTCCAACTCAAGAACCTCTTTGGCAGCACCAACAGCCCTCCAGCCCATCAACATCCCCACAGAGCAACAGGTCAGACCCAGACTGGCAATCCCTGCCCCGGGATGATTGCTTTAGGATACATAAGCCAGAGAGGCTTTCAATGAGCAGCCTGAACACCTAAACACACAATTCATTAACCAAAGTTAGGAGGAATTACACAAGATGCCACTCACAGGAGTGAAAGCCCAGATTTCATTAGATGAAAAGCCAGACCTCTGGTCCCCCAGCTGTCCACATTCAGGTGGTTCCTCTGAGGAAGCAGGGATGATAGGGACACTTACTGCTTTGCTGACAGCCATACGTAGCTCTACGACACCTCCAAATTTTTTGGTCAGGGCTCTGGTGACAGGGACATAAGCCATGGGGATGACTTCGATTGGAATTCCTTTCTTCCACTGCTCCCCAAGGTTCTCTGATTTTTTCCTGAGGACACAGTTTGAGGTCGGATTAGTGTCAGACATTACATTAACACTACCCCAGTCCCTCTTGCAAACCCCTCAGGGACAAGGCCCAGGAGGGCACAGTGATCAGTTCACATGTGCCCACGTGCAGGAAGAGCCAGTTTAATGCACGATGCTCTATTCACTTACAAGCCCTGTTTTGACATGTTTTAGACAAGCAGGACAGGAATTGTTTTTTCCACAGCCCCACAGCTGTATGTACACAACAGGAAATTTATCCCATGCTGACAATCACTGAGCTCAAAAAGCAGAGCAGCCATTTGCCCACAAGCTCTGCTGACTCCCAAGCAGGCCTGCTGAGTTGGAAATTAAGAAAAAAAGGATAAATTGAATTGCTGAAGCACTGGGAGTCGGGTTCATTTCTACCTATTCCTGTTCTCCTGACCCACTGCAAGGACAATAACACAGCACCATCCAAATCCTCCCAGGGACAGAGAAGTATAATGCATAGTAATATTTTCACCTGTAATCAGCAATAACAATGAAGCATTTTGCATATCCTGCAACTATCTTCTCCTGTGTCAAGCAGCCACTGCAAGGAGGAAAAAATAAAAATAAACCCAGGAAACATCAGACTGTTCCTCACTGTAGCTGATGGCCTTGAAGTCCAGTCCCCTCCCTCATGTTCTTGCTGGTTTTGGTGCTGCCATTGTCCCACGCCTTATCCTCTTTATCCTCCCCCATCATTTCATCCTCCTTGTCCCTTGCACACACCCTTGGTCAGGAGCTGTCTCCCATTGTGGGAGCCCTGCACAGGATCCCCTTGGCTCCTCCAGCCCACCCCGGGGACATCCACAGCCAGCCAAGGATGCTCAGAGGCCCCCTGCCACCAGCACCATGCACAGACAGACGGACAGCAGAGCTCACCCGCCACCTTTGATAAGGTTGAGGTCAGAGTCCACTTCATCTGCTCCATCAATGGCAACGTCGAGCTGTAGGAAGAGGAGAAACTCGATGTGGAAACCACTCCTGTGCAGCATCCAGGCACTGCTCTTGCTACAGCTCATGGGGTCCCAAGCAGCCAGTAATGTCACTAGAGCTGGGACCACCTTGATGCCAGCCTGACCAGAGATGAGTGTCTGACAGGCCACCCAGGGATACCAGTCCCTCTAAAAACCAGGCAGGAGAAAGAGAAACCCAAACCAACTGCTGGCCTGCAAGGCACACCACTTTAGTGTCATTTAAGGACCAGCATGCAAGATTTTCCCAGAGATTTCCCCAAGGAAAATCTTGGTGATGGTTCAGCAGCACAATATCCTTGCCTCAGGCCAGCAAGCCTCAGTCTGGAAGAGATATCAAACAACTGAAGGCAACAAACAACTGGAGGCAACACAACCCAGCAGCCTACCTGCTATCTCAAGGGAGAAGAAGAAAAAATAAACTAAGCCTGTTAGAACCACAGAATCATTAAGGTTGGAAAAGGCCTCTAAGATCATTGAGTCCAACCATTAAGCTAACACTACCAGATCCCAACTAAACCATGTCCCTAAGCATCACATCTATATGGTTTTTTGTATGGTACCAGGAATGGTGATTCCACCACTTCTCTGGGCACCCTGTTCCAAAGCTCGACCACCCTTTCAGCGAAGAAATTTTGCCCAATATCCAACCTAAACCTCCCCATGCACAACTCAAGGCCACTTCCACTTGTCCTAACTCAGGAGTTTTCACTCGTGTTCTGCAGTGTGGCTGCTCAAACTCATCCTCAGAGGAGGACAGTGGAGCCTGATGCTTTATGAAGGACCAGGTGAGAGGAAGGTCTGGTGAGGTCTCACCTCTGCAGTCCCACGTACCTCTGGATGTCGGTCCAAGTCACTTAGTGTTAAACCATTCTGTAGGATCAGCTGACGGGCCTGTGCACCAAGAAGAGAGCAAATACCATTTATCAGCAGCAGGAAAGGAAAACAGACTCGTGGTGTCACTCCCCAGCTGCAGCAACGATGGGGTCACCCTGGGAGAGCTCCACTGCTCCACCCTGAGCTGGAGGAGAGGCTGCAGCCAGCAGTGGGAACACACAGGAAGGAGAAAATAATGCTTCCAGACCAGAGTAATTTAATCAAAATAAAACCCTTTTGTTGAGTTGAACTAAAATGCTCAGGCGGTGCAACAAGAGTCCTGGGTTCAGACCTCTCTATACTAAATAGCAGGAGGCCCCATCTCTTTGTTGGGAATCACTTGTATCTAAGCACTAAAGCAGATACAGAATTTTTGAGTCTTGTGTTGTTTCAGCTTGGATATTATTCTCCCTTGCACCCATCCAGCCTCTCTGATCTCCTTTGGCTGAAAAACGGAAGCAAGAAAAGTAAATACTCACACCACAGAAATGTGAAACTAACAAGGAAAATATTTTTCATATTAAAAATAAACAAAATTTTTTAAAAAAGGAGAAAAACACAACTTGTAGAAAAAGTGTGCGAAGCTCCTGAAAAGGGCTACTTGGTGGCTCTATTTTTTCTGAAATGGCCATGCCCTCTAGTGGCAACACAACACAGTACCCACAGCTGCCCTCTACTCGGTCCCTCAGTTTAAACAGGGAATCACAGAATCATTTAGGTTGGAAATGACCTCTAACACCATCAAGTTCCAAACACTAACCCAGAATAACCACAGTCACCACTAAACCATGTCCCCAAGTGCCACATCTACACATCTCTTAAATACCTCCAGGGATGGGAACTCCACCACTGCCGTGGGCAGCCTGTTCCAGTGCTTGGCCACCCCTTCCATGAAGGTATTTTTCCTAATATCCAATCTAAACTCTCCTTGGCATAACTTGAGGCCATTTCCTCTTATCCTATTATTTTTTATTTGGGAGAAGAGGCTGACCCCCACCTGGCTACAACCTCCTTTCACGTAGTTGTAGAGAGCGATAAGGTCACTCCTGAGCCTCCTCTTCTCCAGGCTAAACACTCCCAGCTCACTCAGCTGCTCTTCATCAGACTTGTGCTCCAGATCCTTCCCCAGCTCCACTGCCTTTCCCTGAAGCCTCTTCAGCAGCTCAATGTCTGTCTTGTCTTGCAGGGCCCAAAACTGAACACAGGATTCGAGGTGTGGCCTCATCAGTGGAAAATACAACAGGACAGTCACTGCCCTGGTCCTGCTGGCCACACTGTTGCTGGTACAGGCCAGGATGCCATTGGCCTTCTTGGTGACTTGGGCACACACTGGCTCATGTCCAGCCACTGCTGACCAGCACTTCCAGGTCCTTTTCCACTGGGCAGCTTTCCAGTCACTCAGCCCACAGCCTGGAGCTCTGCATGGGGTTGCTGTGGCCAAAGGGCAGGACCTGGCACTTGGCCTCATTGAAACTCATACCATTGGCCTCAGCCCATGGATCCAGCCTATCCAGACCCCCCTGCAGAGCCTTCCTACCCTCCAGCAGATCGACACTGCTGCCCAATTTGGCACCAACTGCAGAATGCTGAACTGGTTTAATTTTCTGTTAAAAATCATCATTTTTGAGATTCCCTTCTTGCACATACTCTTCTCGAGTCCAAACTTGCTACAAAGAACCCCAGTGTGATAGCCTGGATCAACTGATTCTCTGGATTCTACCCATTAACACTAACAAAATGGATCAGCCACATGTATTGGCATCTCACGACTATTAGAATTAGCAGGTGGTACTCTTGGCAAGGGAATATGATTTGAATAGTTTATCATGGCATTTCATAGCATGCAGTTTCAACACCCATGGGCTGTGGGGTCTTAAGGACTCATGAAATACAAGGAATAAAAACCAGTGTGTTGACATTCATGGTGTCCACGTAAAGAGATTTCAGGGATCTGGGAATTGGAAGCATTGAAAAACACTGAGCTGCACATGCAGGCCAGATCCTGAACAGGCTTAGAGTCAGTAGTGTGGGAACAAGGTGGCTTGGCTCTTTCCAGGCTCTGCTTGCAAGGTGATGGGAGCAGACCAGCAGGAATCAAAAGCAAGAGCTCCCATAACTGGAGGAGAAGTGGTGACAACTGCACAGCACTCGCCAAGAACAGTCCCACTCCGTGCTCTGGGCACATGCCCAGGTGGAAAGAAACAACACAAAAGCCAAGGGACAGATACTTACCCCTGCTCTAGCTTTACTGATGGTGATGAAATAACCCAACCTGACAACAGGGAAGGGAGGAGTACAAAAGCCCACTGAAACCAATTCTTCCTTGCCAGTGACCTCAGGGAGCCATTTACACCTGTACATAGCGAAAATAAAATGCTGTTTCGCTGACCAGGGAACGCTTCAGTAGGAATTGGTTGAGGTCTAAGAGACCTCAAAAGAGACTGCAAAAAATATGAGGTAGCCCCATGTCAGGGGTTTTGGCTGCAGCAGGTGTATCATCTTTCTCTTTCCTTGAGCAGCGACCTTTTTGTTTTACTGGTAAGAAACTGTAGTGTCAACTAACTATGCCAACATTTCAAGGCAGGACAGGCTCCAGTCCACGTTCACTAGAAGAGCTTTATCAGTATTTTCTTTAAGATCTAAAGACTGAACTCAGTGCACTTCTAGGTTCAAAGGGGCCAGGGTATATCAGGATGGGGATCATTTTAGGCAGATCAAAGACACTCACCACAGTCTATATATGCAAACAGAAGTACTGATAGAGACTAAAATATATTTACTTCACTTTTTGCCCTTTGCAGTACTTTGCATTATTCCCCATTTGGCCACTGGCTGTTTACAACAGCTAGGAAAATAGAGTCCCACTGCCTCATAGCCACACTTAAACATGTGCAGCATAAGAGGATGTTAAGTTTTCATAAAATTTTAGGATTATTCAGGTTGGCCTCTATCCAACCTCCAGGTCAAAGCAGGGTCAGCTACCAGGTTGCTCAGGGCTTTACCCACTCACTTCCTGAAAACCTCAGAGGACAGGCTCTGCACCACCTGCTGCACTGCTTCACTGTGCTCACAGTGACACAGTTGTGGCAAAAGTACAATTCCCCAGGTCACACCAGGACTATGAGAAGGACACACCCAATTCCTTGACGTGGGTATTGCCATCCAGCCTTGAAAACCCCTTGGATGCTCCCCATCAGGTCACTTTTCCCAGCCCAAAGGGAGGTTCCCATCTCAGGGAACAGAAGCAAAGAGATCAAAGCCAGTTGCCAAAGGCATGGAAGCAGCTCAGAAACTTCACCAACAGCTCTGCATTTTAAGCCAAGTTCTCCTTCTCTCTGCAAGTATCTCAACATCTGACTTGGTGTGAATCAATTCCTGCAAACGCTGCATAGCAAACGAAAGGTTAAGCCAATTTCTCATCTGCAGTTTCTTATAAAATCCAGTTGATGCATTTCGAATTCCTCCTAGAATCACAAGAGCTTGCTATTATTCTTTATGGCTTTCAGGGCTTGATACAGACTCAAAGGAGACAAAGTGTCTCCAGTGAGCTTTGCATTACAAGTCTGGTTCACCACTAAGCAGCATTTTTCACCAAGTGGGATCCAGAGGAAGCCACACACCAACCCTGACATAACCGCCTTCCCACACTGGTACAAAACAAACCTCCCAGCCCTACAGCATCCCTGAGTTCAGGTCAGGGTAACATAGCGCCTCACCTTCATGAGGTGTATCTGCAGGTTGCACCAGATTGCTTTCACGGGTGCTTTTGGTTAAGTCATCAAGGAAAAGATGCCCCACATGAGTGTTTGGAGTAGCAGAAAGCAAAAGAGGAAAGCACTCACCTGAAAAGATGTAGGGATGCAGACAATTGTCAGGTTCTCCTCTTTAACCCGCTCGGCTGTAGGAAAAAAAGCAGAAGCTTTAGTTTGTTCATTATAGAATAAAAAACCACCAACTTTCACTTTAAGAAATCTCAGTTCAGAGCAGCCCCTCTGATTCACTGCAATTACTTGCTTGGCTTGCAAATAACTCAGTCAGGCTCCAAGTACAAACAGGTGTCACCCTGCTTGGGCTGAGGCTCAGTTTCAACAGTCAGAAATGTCTGAACACCCACCCTGGCTCAGCCCAAGCCACCACGAGCCATTAACCTTTATGTCTCCAGCAGTAGAGGAGCCCTGTCAGCAAATCCTCACCTGGGAAATCAGTCCCACTTCCCTCTCTCACTCCATTTGACACGTTTTTGCTGCTCTCCATGTAAACAGAGAGCTTCAGCAGCTGTCTGAAAGGCTTGCTGGCTTGTTGCCCTGGGGACATCACATTAATTTATTATAGAACATTTAAATATATGGCCGGGAAAGGGCTAATAAAGTACAGTATTCCATTAAATGGAAGGAAATATTTCCTCCCCGAGGCTAACCTCAAATGACTAAAATCTATTACTAGGATATTATTATGGACAAAATGTTATTGTAGTAATTACAATACTTAGGCACAAGCCAACAGCCTGAAGAGTCAGCAAGAGCTCTCTCACATCAGAGCCAGCCAAGGTAACACTGCTGCTGAAAGGACTGAAGATGCAATACATGAGGCTGGATGTTGTTACAAGCCACATCCCAGTGCTAACACAGTCAGGAGACATGAAAAGCTGTAATTTGCAGCCTGGAACAGGCACTCCTCTTTAAATACAATACCCATTTATTTAGAGGCTGATTCTGTGTTCAAGGCAGGAGTGGTTGCAAAACTGAGCCAAACCCAGAAGGCTGAACAACAGCTCCCAGACAATGAAGTGTATGACACACACACAGAGCGTGGGGCCAGGTGGGTGCCAAGGGTCAGGCACAGCACCAGCCCTGCTGTGTCCCTGCAAAGCAAAGTGCTGTGCTCAGACCTCAGCTTGCTGTGGGCTCTGCCCAAGGGACCTGGAGGTCACCAGGGGACTCTCCAGTCATGCAGAGCCACCCAGGTGGGACACACTGAACTCTGCTGCTCAGGGAAGTGGTGGAATCTTTACACCTGGAAGTGTTCAACATCTGTGTGGATGTAGGACTCGGGGATATGGTTTAGGAGGGAACATGGTGATGCTGGGTTAACAGTTGGATTCAAGGATCTTGGAGGTCTTTTCCAACCTTAATGATTCTATGGTTTCCCCTCTTCATCTGAGTAAGACTCCCAAGAACAGCAGGCCTGATCCTGCACTCTCAGCCCACCACAGCACCCACAGCCTCTCTGTTTCTGCATCAAAGGACATCCAGAATTTAGCATCCCCACAGGCAGATCTGCCCTAGGGCTGAAAATGCCTTGCAAAGGAACTTTAAACCTCTTTACCCTCTGTAATAAGGCATGAGGATAATTAACCCTCACAATCACTTTACAAAATTGCATTTGCCTGACTTGAATATTTTGCTGAAATTTTCTGAATCACATCCTAAGTAAACCTTCCCCTGGGGCAAGAATATAAGCCTGGCTGTGGGGTATACAAACAAAATGCAGCAAGATTTCCTCATTTTTCCTTACACCTCAGCAAGACCCTCAGTGTGAATCATGGATGTGGGAAGCAGTGTGAGCCACAGATGAATGGGTTAAAGGAAGCAAAGCAGCTGCATGGCCCAAAGCCACACAGCAAGTCAGAACTGGGCAGAGCTGGGCAAAGCTGGAACAAGACTGAGGAGTTTAGCTCCAGATTGTGGTGGGTGCCAGTAAAGTGCTTTTCCTGGCTGTATGGGGAGAACAGGTGGAAGGAAAATCATTACCTGCTCAGGACTCTACACAACAAATTTGGAGCCCGGCTTCAACCTTCAGCTTCAAGGAGAACACAGCAATCCCAAATGCACCCAAAGTATCAGCTCTAAGTCAGCATCCAGATGTTTCAGTGTGTTTTTCAAGTAGTTGGGACAGATGGACAAGAGGACTTTTTGTGGTGGGAGGGACAGGAAGGGGAGCATCCTACCTAATCGATGCACTGCGTGTACTATCGTAGAACCGCTTCCGATCCCAAGAACTTGATTGTTCTGCAAATCAAAGAGAGACAGAGAAGAGCTGTTACTGGGGGCTCAGCACACAGACTGTCCACTTTTCCTGGGAAAAATCGACAGAGCACATGCAAGAGGAGCCTTGTCCAGAGATGCACAATGATACACAATACTGCAGGCGAGGAAAAGAACACACTGTGCCAGCGAGGGCATGACCATGGTCTGCAGCCAACGGATTTTAAGCAACTTGCCCTCTCATTAAAAGACATGTGCTTGCTAATTACCACCACGGTCTGATCTCAGGGTGTTCAATGCACACTCACTGGTGGTTGCTGGCACTCCATCCATCCTCTCCTGCCGGAAAGCTGTGAGTTTCAGACAATACCACAGAGGAAGAAACGGAAACAACCTCAAGGATAACATCTCCCAAGGAAGCCACACAGTAAAAGCCTGAGTTTGCTGCCAGCTGTACTGTTAGTAAACAGCACAGATGCACCAGCAGCCAAAGTAGAGAGCACAGCAGCTGTTCCTGTGGATAATAAAAACTGCTTTCCAAAACGGAGTATAAAACTGCCTATAGTCCAGCAACAATTGGAAGGTGGGTGAGCCTGGCAGCGTGTGCAGAAAAGGATCAAATTTTAACTACAGCTCAGTCCTGGCCCTTCTCTGATTATGGTCTGGTTTAAGAAAGATCATTACCATCTCATCCATAACATAGATACTCTCCTAAAAGCTGCTGCAGGCTGAGGGTGGATGGATGCACTTGTGCAAGAGGTCTTCTCTGCCACAGAAATCTCTGTTTATTATCAGCTCAGTCTCCCACTCCCTGCAGCCTTTTCCCATTTTCAGTGTACTTCCTCTCCTTTGGATGGGATCCAAAGCTTAAATTGACTTAAAGAGGCCCAGTGTCACTACAGAGACTTCAGATGAGAAAGACTTGAAGCTAGCCAGAGATGCAGGCACAGAGCTGCTGTGCATTATCTCTTGGACATTAGACAGATCTGGAGCTCTTTCCCCACGTACAGCAAGCAAATCCAGAGTTTGGCAGCTGTGGAAAAAGCCACACCTGCAGCAGTTCAACCAGCTAAAATCTTGCTGGCACGCAAGTTTGCCTGGAAAGGTGGAGCTCAAGATAGGTCACACTCCCCTGGGATTACTCATTTCTTTTGTTTTTGCAGGATAAAAGCTTAAAGAAAACAGAAGTTCTCCAAAACCAGAGACTCAGCTTACACCCCAGCCCTCACTAACCACCGTGACTCTGCAAAAGATGGGGCAAACAACAGGTCAGAGCTGCACACCTGCAGCATTGCCAGCAGAAGCCCTATAGCTCCCGAGGTTTCTCATGAGGTTCCACCAGCCCCTCAGGCAAAGCCAAGCATGGCCAGCCAAGGGGCAAGCAAAGCTGCACAGAGGCTGGCAGGACACGGGCAGTACCGGTGTTCCCAAGAGACTTGTTTCGACCTGGGAAGAGGTAGTTTCTTCACTTTGCCCTCATTTCTGTAAGGTGGGATAGCTTCTTGGAGCAGCTGGGTGCCCTAAAGGGATGGGGACAGCCTCTGCATCAGTCACTCCACTGTAATGAGGTAGGAAGAGTTCACAAAGGTCCCAGCCCATCCATTTATCAGTGATGAGAAGCGAAGCAGCAGTTTAAGTCAGTCTAAACTGGTCCTGTCACAACCACTGCTTTACTGCAGCTCCTAGCTCTCCCTCCTCAGCACCAAGCCCAGGCAAAGCAGGGGCAAAAACAACCAAAAAACAGCCACTTTTAAAAACAGACAGGGCAAACACTACCAAGAAGCAGAGCACTGAAGGAGCAGCACCCCATGCAAAAAAATTACATTTCAAGTTGCTTACCAAAACGCCAGCAAATAAAACCAAGGCACTGAGCCACAGAACAGCTGAAGACACAGGAATGGGTGAAGTTGCTAGTGACCACAGCAGTTTCTCAGCTAATTCAAGGGCATTACAGAGGCTGACACATAGAGTGGTATCAGCAGCAGCACAGGCACTGCCCAGTCCAGTGTAAGTTTCCAAGGTTAGAGAGCAAAGAGTTCCTGCTAAAGCAGGAGATAAATACAGAGCAAACTCAAAAGTTTGCTCAGTCCCCTCTGGGGCAGCAGCACCTTGGGCTCTCGCCCGCATTTTCATTTCTAACGGAGACGCTCGCAGGGCCTGCCCTCAGAGGTGTTGTATAAATGCAAAGCCAGCTCTCCCCAAGCAGCTTACAGCTCTTAAAGCCCCAAGCCCAGTGGCAGTCCTGCTCCTCTGAGCTGTCACAGCCCCACAGTCCACAGCTTCTGAGGTTGGACATCTCAGTGTCTGCTCCAGAACTTGGGAACTCTGCTCCTACAGCTGTCCATGGACAAGTGCTGTGGGTATGCACACCAACCTGGCTTTCATTAAAAAAATAAAGAGAAACAAGTTCTCTTCTAATCCCCCCACCTACCCCAAGCACAAGGAGCTGCTGTGCTGGGACAGGCAGGGATGGGGTGTGAGGGAAAAGCAAGGAGCCTCCTCCTGTACCAGTACCAAGTCCCCAGTGCTACAGATTTATGGCACATTTAAGCAGGACATTTGTCCAGCAGAATCAAACCCTGAAGGCACTAGCTTCTCCCACACAACCCTGCTGTGCAAGGAAGGGAGCCTGTAGCTTTGCTTTCAGCGATAACACTGCTCCTTCCAGTAACAGTGATAGCTCTAACAGCCAAACACAAATCTATCCCTTACAAACAGCAGCTGCACCCTGACAGTACAAACTGACAGCTGAAACCATCCAGCTCTTTGGCAGTAGCTCTGATCTGCTTTTCCACCATAACTTCAGGCCAACTTGCACAACAACGGTTGGGGTATTACCCCAGACACTGCCTAATTTACTTCATCAGTGTCTCTGGCCAGGCACTGAACTTTAGTCAGCTGGGACACAGCCAGAAAAAAACTTATCCTAAGTTTGCCTGACCACAAAGCAGCACAAAGGCCAGCTATTCCACTAGGAAAAGTCCAAAAGTACTGGCTTTACCCCAAATCAAAGCCACTCAGGATAACTTACAGCAGTGATCATGTCCGGCCTCCACACCCTGCGACACAAATCCTCCCTCATGCAACCCCTCAATGCACAATTTTGGGGCTTGCCCTGGGTAAGAAAGGGGATTTTTATGCAACTGACAAAGCCTGCAGGTTCCCCCAGCCCACAAACTGATTTTGATCGTGTTGGCCTGGCAGGGAGTAGCTCTCAGGTAGCATGAGGCTCTTGGGCAGAGACAGATTCCTCAAAAGAACAAGGCTGCAAAACAAGCCAAACTTTTGTGGGACAAAAGAGAAGCCATCAGCAACTGAACCTCAAAATACTAACCCAGCACTAACCAAGCAGGAAAGAAAAGAGATTTCCCCCCCCCCAACTGCTAATATCCAATTTCTTGGCAGCAACTCTCCACCGGGTTTCACAACTGCTGTTGTGAAAGGGCTTGAACAGCAAACACAGTGATAAATTTCGTGACTTTAACCCCCGTGTGACTTTAACCGTTGATCTTCCCAGTGTTCACAATCAGGCTGTGCCAAACCTCAAGCAGCTCCATTCCTATGTTGATATTCAAAGGGTTGATTCAAGCCTCTTGCTGCACTTCCCTCCATCGGTTTGGGGCTGTTGCTCCCTGCTTGGGTGCTCAGAAGTGAAGGTGCAGCAGCAGAGCACCTTGGACTTGGAGAAAGGAGCAGGGTACGNACAGTAAAAGTTTAGAGGTGCGAGACGTTACCCCAAATTCAGCGTGCAAGGTGCCGAGCCCGGCAAGCCATGGAGCTGCTGCCGGGGAGGCGGACATTGGGGAAGGGAAAAGTAATTTTCTCTCTTTTCTCCAACCAAAGGAACGCAGTCCAAAGCAAAGGTGGAAGAGGGGCTCGTCCATGCACGCCAGGGTCCCCTCCTTGCACCCCGGGACTGTTCATGCTCCAAGTGGAGGGTGAGCAATCCATCACTCCACAACCCATCCATGCACTTCGGGGCAGCTCCAGGCACTGGAGGGTTCCGTGCAACCTGAAGCCCATGGTTCATGCACCGGGACAACATGCACTGTGAGGCTCCGTGCACACCACGGCTGCTTCATGCACCGGGGGGTTCCAGCAGCCCTGAGCCTGCCCCTGCACCCCGGATCCACTCCGTGTGCTGGGGGGACCGTGCATCCCAGAGCCCGTCCATGCACTGGGAAGCTCCGAGCACCCCACAGCCGCTCCGTGGACCAGGGGGGTCCCAGCACCCTGGCGCCTGTCCCTACACCCCACAGCCCCTTCATGCACTGGAAGGCTCCGTGCACCCCATGGCCGCTCTATTCTTTGGGGTATCCCAACACCCCAGAGCCTGTCCCTGCGCCCAGAGCCGCTCCACGTATCCCGGGATCCGTCCGTGCCCCGGGAGCCTCCGAGCACCATGTGGCCGCTCCGTGCATGAGGGGGGTCCCTGCACCTCAGAGTCGCTCCACGCACCCCGTGGCCCCTCCGTGTATTGCGGTGTCCCGGCACCCCGGAGCCACTTTGTGTCCTGGGGGATCCCTCACGCCAGAGCCCGTCCGTGCACTTGGAAGCTCCGTGCATCCCATGCCTGCCCCGTGCACTTTCGGGGTCTCCTGGCACCCCCGAGCCTGTCCCGGTACCCTGGACCCACTCCGTGCACTGGGATGCTCCGTGCACGCCACGCTCAGAGCGCGTTATCGGGGGGGTCCCTGCACCCCGCAGCCCCTCCGCGCACTCCGGGGTCCGTCCGTGTCCTGCAGCATCCCGGGGCTGCCTCACCTGGACGTGCTTGTCCACGGCGGCACAGGCGGCCCGTCTCTTGGCCTCCTCTGCCATGGTGCCGCCGAGCCGCCCCCGGGAGAAGCCGCGCCGCGCCGCCCGCGCCGCTCGGAGCCTCCCCGGCGGCCGGGCAGCCAAGGGCGTACTGCGGAGCAGGGCGAGCCGGCCGGGGAGCCGCATGCCGCCACGGCCCGCCCCCGGGGGGCTCTTCCTCACGGGCTGCAGGCC
This sequence comes from Serilophus lunatus, assembly GCA_013399895.1. Lineage (NCBI taxonomy): Eukaryota > Metazoa > Chordata > Aves > Passeriformes > Eurylaimidae > Serilophus > Serilophus lunatus. Next base: position 20,101 of record VXBA01002459.1, read on the forward strand.
TGGGCCGTGCCGGCTCCTCTCCTCCTCCTTCTCCGCCGCCACCGCCTCCTCCTTCTCCTCCTCTGGGAGGATGGGACTTGTAGTGCTGCGAGCCGCGAACTACAGCTCCCACAATGCCCGACAGGTCCGCGGGCAACTTGTTGAGGGGCTGTATGGACGGGGCTCGGTGCCTGTAGGTCGGGTTGGGGCATTCCCGCAAAGCGCAGAAGGATGCGGAGTGTCCCGCCTGGAAGTGATGGGGGAGGAGAGAGGATGGCGGGGGAGCCCTTGAACTGAGCTCGGGGGTTGCTGTAACTCGGACCGGGCTCCCACAGGTGTTGAGGAAGAGCCTTTCTCGGACTTTTCCTCAAACTTTGTAGCACAATCTCCCCCGAAAGTTGCAACATGGAGAAGAAAACTGAGATTAGCTCAGTTGGCCAGAGCATGCTGCTGAAAACAAGTGAGTTTGATGCCTCCGTGGGCCATTCACGTCAGAGTTGGATGTGATGATCCTTGTGAGTCCCTTCCAACTTAGAATATTCTGTGAAATGAAAAATTTAACCACTCGTCTGAGCACGTTGTATCAACCAGCACTCACTACTCCTTATCCCACCTTGCAGGAGAGTCAAGATAAAAGCCCATGGAGGTCTCCTGTCCTGAAGCACATAGAGCCTTTTTTTATTTGCCACGTTTTTTCCACTCTATCCTGGGTTGACATCTGTTGAAATTGTTTCTGAAACGTATCAGAGAGGCAGATCAACCTTGAAGTCCTTCTGTACCAGCATTTTCATGGGAGCCAATTTTCATTTTCATTCGGACCGTGCCCAGGCACCTCACTTTCTCTCCAGGCTGTTATCCCACCACGATGAATGAGAATTGCAGGTATTTACCCCTTGCTACTCACTCCAAGGTCAGGCCGCAATGTGTAGAGAATAATCTTTTTATTTGCACAACAGAAAAGCTGCTGTTGACTTCTCTTTTTAAATTCTGTGCATGACTGGCTTGTTCCGTTGCCAACCTTTGCGATTCTGATGTGATTTTCAAGGACTAGAAATGTTTCCTTTTGTGTTCCCTGGGCCAACACACCAGTCCTTGAACAATGGGGTGGGATCTCAACAAAGACTCTATTATCATTACCTGGGCTTATCTCAGCGTGGTGAGGCCTTACCTTTCTGTACAGAGCAGGTGACTTGCTATTAAGAGCAGCACGTGGTTCTATACAGTGGTTCAATGTTTTCTATTATCTAGCAACGATCTTTCCTGCAAGTTGCCCATTTTAAAGTGTAAATGCACACATCTACTGGGATATATAGTCAGAGAGAATCCAACCAAAGCACCGTGTTCTTCCATGGTGCTATAAGGGTAAAAGCGAAGGAGCAGCTGACTGGATTTTGGGAGAGACTATCTGTGAGGGCACGAAGTGACAGGCCCAGCTTCAAGCTAAAAGAGACGTGGTTTATATTAAATATTAGGGGAAAAAAATTTGCTGTGAGGGCAGTGAGGCCCTGACAGAGGTTTCCCAGAGAAGCTGTGGCTGCCCCATCCCTGGAAGTGTTAAAGGCAAAGTTGGATGGGGCTTGGAGCAACTTGGTCTCCTGGAAGTTTCCCCTGCCCATGGCAGAGGAGTTGGAACTAGAAGATCTTTAAGGTCTCTTCCAACCCAAACCATGCTATTATTCTATGATTATTCCATTCAGTATTCTAAATACTTGAGTGAAAATGGAGAATAGTTATTGGGGTTTGACACAGATTCAGGAAGCCTATCCTTATTTGTGGGCATCTCTCAAATCCCACCAGAACATGGAGTGTTAGTGCAGAACTGTAGGGTGACAAACCTGTTTCTGCCCTCACAGCTACAGCTGATGGCTTTGGCTTAAAACATGTTGCAGTACCTCTGCCTGGGGACATACATTTCCCCTTCCAGATAATGAGCTTTCTGTTAGCAATTTGTGTGAATCTATTGGTGAGTTACAGCCTCAGTGAAGGCTGAAAATTATTCATTTATTTCAGAAATGAGTGTTCTGTGAGTTTCAGCAATAGCCAGCTCTGCAAACAGTTCAAAAGTCCTTTTGTACAAGCCTCAGTTTGTCCCATGTCAAAGCCTCTCCAGGAGCCAACTCTCACCCTCCCTGCCTCAATATGAGGAGGTGTTTGAACCTGCTTTGTTTGAACAGACATTCTGCTTGTCAAACAGGGTGGTACCTGTGAGGTGTTGTTGCCCCTAAACAGAGAACACAAAACAACTAAGTTGTTTTATGCAGTGCTTTATTATGGGCCCAGCGGTCTGAGGACTACTGTCCAAAGTCAGAGCCCCCAAACGCTGGTTTTCTTGATGTTTTATACCTTTGAAACAGTATTACTTCATCAGGCTTGCGTGTCACAATAAATCATGGTATACAATTCATTATAGATAACATTTTTCCCAGAACATAAATTTTTCATGCTTGTCTTAACTAGGACTATGAGTTTCGCTCCCCCTTTTACTCCTTTCAAGGTCCATTCTTACAGGGGTTCGTATCTGCTTGGTACATTCTTTCCTAGTACAAAACATTACTATTTTATATTATATAACTACTTGCCCGACAACATTCCTGTCCTGGGCCTACTTAACGCATTCAAACCTTAGCATTACTACTTCTACTGTAACAGATTACCATTAAAAAAGGTATCATATCTCCCCCCTTTTTATTTGAGCATTCTTGACAATTTATTGCAAGATGCTCTCATCTACACGTTGTTTCATTATATGATGGGGGAGGTGTCAAAGGGAAGTTATTCCTTGTTATTGCTCTCAACATTCTACGCATTTGTAGTTT
>VXBA01002461.1:0-30048 GCA_013399895.1 Serilophus lunatus
GCTCCATGGTGTCAGGAGTCTCTTATACAGGGCTACCCCTCCCCCCCTTTCTCTCTCACCTGGTACAGGGTAGTTCAGAATTTACAGCACTGAACAATGCAGGGACGAATTGTTTCCTATGACAGAAACACTCAGGAGGATGAGAAGACAAACAGCAAAGCCCGGAAAAGGAAACATATTTGAACGTGTGACACTGGTTATTACCTGGCATAGAACAGCAAATAGGCTTGCTGCCTGAGAACTGCATGGATGCCACAGTTATCCACAGACTCATCATCCATCTTATACCATAGTCCATTGCTGGCCTGCAAAGGAAGGCATCCATCTCTGGAAAGGAACTGCACAGTTTCTCCACAACGCAGGGAGAAAATTGCTGAATCAAGAGTACACCAAAACAGGTACAATCCAGCCCTGAGAGAGACCTTCTCCCCAAAGCCCTGGCTGACAGTAACACTGATGTCTTCCCTGGCACACATTTTTCCCCATCAGGAGGGAAGTTGTTCTTTACCTTTGTGTAGCAGAAAAAGTGTCCGTCAAGACAGGTATCACCGCTGTGTACCACTACAGCATATAAGGAGTAAAGGAGCAGTTCTCCAGGTATGTCAGACATGTATGGCTGAAGATCCAGGTACTTGGGATACTCCACAATCTACAGAGACACCAAATGGATTCAGAAATTATCCTGGACTATCACATGAAATAGCCTTCAGCACATAATGGTTTGGGTGGCAGGAGTCTGTTCTCAGTCAAAGCAGTTCTGTCAAGAAGAATTCAGGTTGGTCTTCCCGTGAGAACTCTCCACTCCCCATAAGGGAACATGAAAAATCCAACATGAGCAGCTTCTGAAAGAGTATACCGCCTTCAGAAATATCCTGCTCCAGGAAGAGAAAGTTGCACTGCAGTTGCATACACACCCTGCTTATCTTCTTGCCTGTGTGACCAGCAGCCCTTTCCAGACACATTGTGAAGACTTTGGGCACATGATGGACTGCAATTCTCTTAGAGATGGTAATCTTCTTCTCACACCTTGAAACCAAGCACAGAGTGCTGAAATGCACCTCATTTTCCCCCAAGAAGGCCAGACAAGCCTCAGTGTGTCTCATATCCTTGCAGTATTTTAAGGCTATTCCATGCCATAGGGTCATATTAAAAAAAGCTGCATCTCATTATTGTGCATTAAACCTCCTTGAGAAGATGATTCTGCTCAATGACATACAGCTCCTTCACACAGGAAATGTTAATATGTCATTAGAAATCAGCTTACTTCCCACATTTGAAGCACTTTTGTCCATCCAGCTGCTTGGGTGTCACAAAGTTCTCCAGAGCTGCAATGATGGATGAGGCTTCCTGGAGGAATGAAAAAGGAGCCACTGAGCTGCAAGAAATGCCCTCACCCAAACACTTCAGAGGAGTCAACAAGAAGATCCAGGCACCTGATGCTGAGGAGACCCTGTAGACAGTGTCCAGAACGGGGCAGAAAAAGGGTGTGATGCACGAGGATTTCCCACATGTCCCAGGGGTTCTTAGGGCCACCAAGAGCTGTCTCTTTGTTCTGCAGCTCAGTTTAGCTACTGGTGGTGTTCAGGGTCATCAGTACTGAAACCTGATCCAACCCATTAGCCTGGGAACCAGACTGCTGTAAGGGTGGGCAAAGGGAAAGGCGGAAGAATGTCAAGTGTGCAAAGGGAATAATGCTACTTGTTCAGCTTAAAACCATGGGGAGACCAGTGCCATGGACTCTGCAGAAGGAAGTCCAATCCTTTTCCCACCCACCACTAATTTCTCTTGTGTTCACAAGATAACATTTTTAAGACAAATGATTTGGCTCTGGAACGCTACAGGGGCCTTGGGACCTCTTGAAGCACAATTGCAAGTCCTCTTACTTTGATATCCAAAGGGACATTAAGGAAGGCCTTGTAGGAATCAGAAACTGCTTGGCACCTCAAGCACGTGACTGCAAGGAAATTCAAAATGCTAAATGAAGGAGGAAGTTAACTGATGGTGACAGTTTATGTTTGTGGTACCTACTATGCCAGTCACAGGACCAGCTGTTTACCACAGGCAGACAGATGGGTGAAAATAATACCAAGGAGAGCAATAGTTGTGGAAACATACCTCTGGATTTCAGAAAACCTCCAAATATTTGATGGACAATGGTAGCTGTTTGAGAAGAAATGTCCAAGCTGGAAATAAATGGTAAGGCAGAGAGTTATCCCCTCAAAGGGTTAACTTGGAAAGCTCTGGGCACAGGTTTTCCTTGATGAACATATCAAGGAGTCCAATAGGCTTGGTAACACTGAAGAGGTTATTTACTTATATGCTTACTTGCTGCTTCCACTCAGACAAGCTTTCTGCATGGCCTTGAGAGAACAGCATAAGAATTCAAAAGCATCTCCAGCCATGTCAGGTTCAAATTCTTCTCCTATGACTAAGCAAGAAGTTAGTAGTTCTGCCCTACAAGAAGGGGATAGAACATGTCAAAGCATCTGAAATTACTTACATTTGAGGTTCCTGATAACAGCCCTAGGCCAGATGGCACTGGTTGAGGAACGCAGGACCTTCCTAACATGCGCTTCCATGATGCACATCATACAGAAGCCTTGCTGACAACCTGAAGAGAAGAGTGAATGAGGGAGGGAGGGAAGTTCCTCAGGTTAAAAAGTCATCCCTAGCAGTGGGAAACCTAATGGAGATCTTGAAGTTGTAAGAACAGTCTTCACTCCTCTTCTCCCAAGGTGCCAATGTCCCGGCAACCCCAGGCCATTTTAGTGCACAGAAAATATTCTTTAGATGGAGGGTAAACAGGCACAAGTTTTTGGTGCAATAAGTCAAGAGAGTTTAACTTGCAAGGACAGAGACACAAGGCTAGAAAGAGGTGCCTTCCTCAAGATGGACATGCCTTGATAGGACAAGTGGCTTCTAGCTCATGTTCAAAGAACACAAGCTCATGGGGCTAAAAAAAAAGGGCTGCTGTTCTCCTAAATGAAATTCCAGATTATAGAATCCTTGAGATACATTCAAGAGATTTACAAGGAGACATTCCTAAAAGTACTCACACAACCGTCTGTGCTCACGAGAGAGCAAATAGTTAGCCAGAGGAGGGGTGTATGTCAGACACTGCAGGATGACATTGATGTAGCAAGTACTGCCCAGGTTGAGGAGTCCCGCTCCAGGTCTCTGTCTTTGCTGCCAGTCCATGCAAATCTCCTCCAGAGGAAAGGGGATCCTTTGTGGTGGGGTCATTCCCTTGGCAATGAGGGCAAGGAAACGACATTTGAAAAGATGTAACAATATTGTTGCTTGAAAGTATATTCAAATCTTGAGGTCTCTAAAGGAGCACTAAGGAAACAGCTCTCATCACCAGCCCAGGAACACTGGGTGTAGCAGGATTTTTAGCAGAGAAAGGACATAACGAGGCATATGCCCTGCAGCTGTGTGGGGGCCTCAACAAGGAATGATTTGACCTTGGACCTAATCAGCAAAGAGAGCTTAGGAATGCATAAGCAGGGATGGGGGAAGTGAAGTCTGAACATTGTGGTTGCTAGGGGTATGAGTGACAAATGTATAACAGAGGCAGGTAAACTCAAGTGAGACAGCCAATGATATGGAAAAGCTTGCTTGTTATAAAAACTGTGTATTTTTGTGTAATAAACGGAGCATTCACTCTGCTTCTATGAAGATACGTGTTTGACTCTGGAATGCTTTCTCCAACAACTGGGAGAAGCCTAACACCCCATTGACATCTACCGTCAGGGAAACAGTTTTGGAAGGCAGTTTGTTCCCCTGCTTAGTATGCCAAAAGTCACACAAACCCACATTCTGATTTCAGGTCCTCAGACTACCTTCCTTTCCCTCTAGAGTTTTGGATTATCAGGCCAAATCTTCCCTTTTCCTGATTGTAATGTGAAGAAAACAAGGAAGTACCAAGCAGAGAAAGTAACCCTATGGCTTTCTATGAGCAAAGTCTTGTGCATAATGGCAGAGTGACTGTGTGTAACTATGCATTTCCTGGGTCAGACTGGCTAGTAAAGCTGTTACTCACAGGAGTTGTTTTCTGTTGTGGCTGTTGCTCCTCTCATGAACATACAGAAAAGCTATGGGTGACAAAGAATGTCAGATCCTCCTCCAGAAAGATTAGATCAGCACTGATCCATCACCTGTTGGGAAACAAAAATAATCGTAACTCAAAAAATCGCAAGTGTGACCCACAGAACAGCTTCAGTTGTCAAAAGGGTTTTGTTTGTGCTTGTAGCTGTTGCCAAGGATGAAGAATATTTGGAAAAATGCAGGCAAGTTATCAAGCCAAGGCCAGCTTGATCCAACTTGCTTCTGCTGTCCTGCTCCTCAGGATACCAAATACTGGGTAAATGAAGTCACAAGTGCTGGATGGGCGTCACCTCTCTGCCCCTTTGTGACACAAGGGCACATGGGGGCATATCCCCTTGTGCCCATAGAACTCTGTGGACACCAAAGCCTGGGCACCTCTCCCAATTGGAAGTCACTGGACCTTCCCTGGCAAGGATCTGTTGATCCATTGGCAGAGTTCCTGCCTCTTCCAAGTGACTCGGTGAACTCACGCTCAGAACCCAGATGAGTTTTGAGATAGGTATGCTTTATCCAGCACACTGGGAGGGAAAGTTACAGAAATCGAAATTCCCACTTCCCCTCCCTCCCTACTGGAAGAATGCATCTTAAATACCCCTTCTCCAGTGGGTGTATCTTTAGCCTTTGATTGGTTCTCGGCCCAAGATCCCTCCCCACTCCCCGCCTTCTCTCCGCCCAGACATGGGCGCGGCTGAATCTCCCTCCCTGCCTCCAACCCCTGCTGCATGGTCGCTTAGCAACGGAGCCTCAGGAGACCTTGAGAACCTTGCTCTCCCCGCTTAGTGTTATCTTGTAACTATTGTAGTGTCTACTTCATCTACTCTAATTCTACAGACTCTCTATTTTCTTTCAGCTTTGCTTTTTCTAATTCCCTAGAACTAAAATGAAACCCCCCAACTCACAAGAGCTGCGGCAAACAGCTGATGAGTTAAACACTGCTGAGGGCTGTGAGTCTCATCACTGCTTGGCTGGCAGTGATGGGGGTCTCTGTTTCATTCTTCCCAGGTACTGGAATGTATCCATGAGACTTGTGTAGCAAATCACCTGAGCTCCTATGGTTCATTTCCAGTTAATTTTCTCTGCCCTCTGGGTCAGCTGCAGACTGAAACTAAAATAGCAGTACCAAAGGGACACTTCAGCAACTGTGCTGGTGGACCTTGGCTGGCTGACGGGCCCCGCCCAGCTGCTGTCTTACCCTGGCTCTCCCATTGTTGCTTAAAAGCACTGGAATTCTTTAGAGTCCACTTCTCAGGAGAACATGTTAGCATCCAAAGCCTCATTTTAGGACCCAAACTCCTCACTGAGGGCTCAAAGCCTAATGTTTCTTTTGTGTCCAAAGCCTCATTTGGAAGGTGCAAAAACTAATTTCTAGGGTGTAAAATCCCGTTTTTAAGGCCATATTGTTAGTACCCATATATTTTAATACCCGCAGTCTTTTTTTAGGACCTACAGTTCCATTGTTAGAGTCCAAAAACTCCTGACTTAAGTCCAAACCTCTCTTTTTTAGGCACAAACCCCAGGACTCATCTGAAGGGTTCAGAGCATCGTTTTGAAGCCCCCAAGTCCTATTTGGTCCAAAACTTCACTTGTAGAATCCAGAGCCTTCTTTAGAGGGGCCAAAGGATAGTCAGTTTTGTACCCAAATACAAAGAAGGGTGTGGTGGATTAAGACCACTTTTATCGTCTAGGGGCAGGTTCAATAAAGGTGACGGAAAACTGAACAGAGTTTGCAGCAGGTGAACAGTTTATTACAGGGGGTTTAAATTAGGGAAGGAGAGATACCCCAAAGGGACCCCCAAAATTACACAGAAAAACACTTGACACACAGGGAAAAAAAAAACACAAAAGGGAAAAAAAAAAAAAAGGGAATCGCTCTCTCTCAGCTAGATGGCTAGCTGAAGAAAACCAGGGGGAAGGGTAGGAAAAGCTGTCTCTCTCCCTTCCCTCTATCCTGGAAGCACTTCCTGGCCCTTCGGGCTCTCTGAAAAACACAAAAAGAAGCGAAAACGACTCCCTCCCCCCACCTCCCCAAAGGGTTACGTGCTTGCCAAGAGAAATGGGTGAAATCGCATTGTGAGGCCTGCGACTGAGGAGCAGAGCAGCTGTGGTCTTTGCCTCTGGGTCGAGAGCTGAAGAGAGGAAGGAGGGCTCTTGTCCTCAGCTTTTAAACCTTCTTGTTCTCACGTGGATCTCGTTGCCTTCTTCCGGGCCAAACTGTCTCCTCACTGGTCAGCGGGGCCAAGCCCCGCCTCGGTTCCGGGGCTTTCCCGCCAAAGAACCACACGATCAGGTCCCAGGTCGCCATCTTGTTTTCATGGCTGCAGCACCCTGGGGAACGCCCCAGCGCCACTGCCGCCTCTATCGCTATTACGGTGCCAGCGTTGGCCCCCCCTCGCTGTCCAAAAGCAGCAGCCGCGCTCAGGTTCCCGGCCGGGGCTAGCCTGGGGCCGCCGCCTGTGCCCGCAACCGAGGGGATGATCGTGCATCCCGTACGCCGCCTGAGCTGGGACTGAAGGACCCTATGGCGCAGCCCAAGATGGCCCTGGGCTGCGTGCCGCTGGCCCGCGCTCCCGGGAGGTGAGGAGCCGCCGCTGACCCGGCCCGGCCCAGCTGGGGGAATCGGCTCTGGCCACCGCTGCCGCCAGCTTAGCCCAGCCCAGGGGCCCCCGCTGTGGTCACCGCCAGCCCGCAGCCCCCTCCGTCGCGTGGGGATCGGCACCAGCCCCGGCCCCCCTCCTGAGACAGCAAGGGACGGGAGCAGCCCGCGCCGAGAACAGCCTCCCCTGGCTCCAGGGAAGGAGGGCTGGAGCAGAGCCACCCCGATCCCCATCCCAGGAACGGCGGGGCACAGGTAGAGCAGCCTATTCCTCCCCTGGTCCCGGCCCAGTCCTGGGGAGCCCCAGGGCACTGCCAGGGCGATCCCCCCTGCCCTGCCTGGATCCCAGCTTCCCCACCCCCATCCCGGGTTTTGAGGAAAACTGAATTTTACAAACAGGTGAGTGAATTTTCTTACACTCTTTCCCCTCCAAAGCCCTTTTCAAACAGCTACAAAGGGCCATCCTCAAAGGATGCTGCAATACCACAAACTAAGGCTTTTCCCTCTACAAATTGGTCTTGAGAGGCTCAAAAGAAGCCCTTGAACTTGTCAATTTACAAACTACATCCTAAAAAGGAAGTTTTGGTCCCAGGGAAAGAGTCCATGGAAGCTAAAAAGGGGATTTGGATCCAAAAATGACCCTTTGGACACTCTAAAGAAGGCTTTGGACTCTACAAATGGGCCATTACCCTATAAAGGAAACTGGCCCTTCCAAATCAGCTACTACAGGTTGGAAGCCCAGAAATGAGGATTTTTGCCCTAAAATGGAGTCTTTAGGCATGACAAAATAATAGGTGAAATACTAAAAATGATCCTTTAGACCCTGCAAAGGAGGTGAACCTACTGACTCCTCTCCAGCCTCAAGAAATGAACTTTCAGCTGCCCAGAGGAGGTATATTTATTCCAGAAACAGCTTTCTGTCCTGATATCTTTTGTGTGGTAGCAATCCCTGAACATGTTCAATTTTTTGACCTCCTAGTTTCTTAGAGCTCCTAATTTCTAAGGTGGTCTCCCAAAAGTGGAGTGGGATCTTTTGGGGCGAATTTCTTTCCAAGGAGAGCAAAGGGAACTGCAGGCCATGCTCTGGGGCCATGAGGACTCCACACTCCTCTGGGTAGATGAGGAGAATACAGGTGTTGTCTTACCTTTTGCAGCAAGAGCTGTTATTGGATGCAGTCAGCCACTGGGTCCCAGGTGGCCCTTTGCTCCTGAAAACAAAGGAAGACCAGCTTTCACTGTGCATCTGCTGGGTCTCAACCCTCCAATACCCCTGGGCTGTGGAGCACTGGCAGGTGTAAGAGTCACTGCTGTCCTCAGCCCCGGCTGGAGACATCCCCAGGTGGCTACAGTATCCCATAATGGTGCAATGGTGGGTCCTGGTGACACTTCTGTGGTAGTTGCAGATGCCTATACCTCTGGGGGTAATGCTAGGCACCATGAAGATGGGCTCTATCCCCTCCCAGAAGTCCATCTTGGTCGGCCTCACACAGGTGGGTTGATCCTCAGTGCCAAAAGCCATATTCTGCAGTCCTTGAAACCTGCAGCTCCCTGTCTCAAGTGTCCCATCCAGGAGGTAGAAATATGTCAGCTTGTCCAAAAAATTACTGAAGCTAAGCCACCTGCAGCTGGACTGTTTGGGCTGAGGTGCTTCCCAGTGTGACACAGGGGACACCCACACCATCACAGAGAAGGAAGGAAGAAGGAAGGATGAGATCCCCATTACTATGTAGTAGCTTGGGACTTACTTTTTTCATAAGTACATGAGGAAATGGGTCTTTGAGGCTTAAAAGAAAGCTTTGAGCTGGGCCAAATTGCAGACTGAGTTCTAGAGACAGTGCTTTCATCCCTGACAGGGAGGCTTTGGGAGCAAAAAAGTAAGACTGGGGCCAAAAATGAGCCTTTGCACTGTACAAATGAGGCTTTGGATCCTGGGCCTTAAAAACGATGGTTTGGGCTCTCAAAATGAATCTCTGAACTTTAAAAGCATAAACCTTGGCACTTATAAATGAGGTTTTGTAGTCTAAAAACAAGGTTTGGGACTTGTGGTGATTTAAAATACATGCTGTTCTCCCTGTGTCTGAGGGATTGCATTATATAAATATGGCTTGCGCTTGAAACATTCAGGCTTCAATCCGAAAAATAATACTTTGGACCTTGAAATTGTGATTTGGGCTCTAAATTTTTTGTTTGTCATTGAGATTCAGATTCTGATGATAAGAATGAGGTATTTTTAACTAAAACATCTCTGAGTTATCAACAGTGTTCTCAGCACAAATCCAAAATACAGCTCCCATGCAATCTACTAGGAAGAAATTTAACTTTAAATTAAAATTAACTTGAAGTTGAATTAACTTTAAATTGAAATTTAACTAGTACCATGGTTTCCAATAACCCCTTGGGCCCCTTTAGGAAACTAATAAGAATCACACATGAAACTTCTTGTTTGCACAGGTTTACAGCTGGCAACCCTTGATCTTTTTTTCTACATCCGCTATGCAAAAGCCCCAGATCTGGGGTTTAAGAATATGTGCCAGCATACCCTCCCCCCAACTCCCATCCCCTACAAATGCAAGACATAGTCAGACATTGACAATCAGACTCTTCTGAGATGGGAACAAATTTTAACTTTATTCATGATAATATATACTTACTACAATGTGTATCTGTAATTACTATAAATGGAGTAAAAGCAAACACATAGAACAAGGAATCTCTTTATGAAGAGGAAACAGGATCTGCAACTTGGCTGTCAGCAAAATCAAGACCTAATCCAACAGAATCATCTTAAAGGTTACCATTTTTGGAGTCTGAATCCCATGTCTCAGCAGACCTAAAAATGTCTGCTTTGGGACAGATACCTTAAAATCTACCCCACAACAACAAAAACTAGCAACAGCTTTGACAAGCCTCTATAAACTAATATCCATACAAAAAGTTCACACACTGACACCCCTGAGAAGTAATCCAATGCTTCATACTCATGTAGTTTTTGCTCTGCTGGCAGCTGTTGCTGCTCCAGCCAGGACTCTCCTCATGATCACCGAAGTCACAGGCTCACCAAATTCTTCAGGCTCAGGGCATTAGCATTCAAATATTCTGGAAACAACACAAATGCAGAAAAAAAAACATTAGTTCATAAGACTGGACACTAATATGTAATTATATGACACTTCAGAGAAATGCTTTACAGATCTGAAAGCCAAGTTTTATATGTAGCTTCGAGCTTTTACTATCTCAACACACTAACAGCATCTTTCAAGAAATCTTTGAGTTTGATAGCCAAACACAAACAGGAAAATTATTCTCATTTTCTTAAATAGTTCGAATGCCAAGAGGGAAATGGTCTCAGAAGTCAATAAAGGAGAGTGTCCTAATGCAGGTGGCTCTCTTCTGATCTGGTTTAAGATGTTTTTGCTTCTGTTAGGCTACAATACCAGTAAATGTTCGAATAAAAACAGACCTCAGCAAAGTCTCACTTGCATAAGCTAGAATAAAATCTGACTTTCTCATCCTGCAACAAAAAGGCATTTGGCTACAACCTGAAAAATTTGTGCCAGTGCTTACTAGGCCAGTAGGCCAGTCAGTGCTCTGGGGCCACTGCATTATAATCTCATGTCATACAACCATGGAACCATAGAACTATAGAATTATTGTAGAATCATTGAACCAGAATGTCATAGAACCATGGAATAGCCTAAGTTGGAATGGACATACAAGGATCATCAAGTCCAACTCATGGTCCTACACAAGACACCTCAACAATCCCACCTTGTGCCTGAGGGTATTGCCCAAACACTCCTTGAGCTCTGATGGGCTGGGGACAAGACCACTTCTCTGGGGAGCCTGTTCTAATGCCTGATCACCCTCTAGGGGGAAGGATCTTTTCCTAATATGCAACCTAGATCTCCTCTGATATAGCTTTGTGCCATTCTTTCATGTCCTATCAATGGTCATCAACGAGAACACTGACTTTGTGGATTCCCAAAGTCAATGGACCTGGCTGGAGCTCCATCCCTGACTGCTGATGTGCGAACAACATAAAGCAAATTCTGGGGTGTTTCCTGATAGCACCCAGACTTACCCAGTGGGTTTGCATTAGACACAGACCTTAAAATGTCTTTTTAAAGTATAGTGCAAACACAAGAGAGCTGAGTGATGGGTGAGAATTGGAATGGACAGTGTCCTTCTATGGAGGCCATGGCAGTGATGTCCAGGCAGGTGTTAGGTTTGAGCTGGACAAGTACACATTAACCTCTCTGCATGCTGATGCACTCTCATCCTTCTTTTGCACTCCTCTCAATACTTATCTGACCCTAGGCTTGTGAGTTGTTTTGGTTTCATTATGAATGACCCTGCACATCTCCAGTAGCTGAACTGTGTGGTGCCACAGAGTTGTAGCTCTCAATGGCCCTGGGAATCCCTGAAAAATGAGGAAATATTGGAAGTTGTTTCTCCCTCCTGGTGGGAACATGCACTGTGGCTCTACTGTCACAGAAGCTGGGGGAAGTGCTTCTAGTGGGATGCAGCTCCCTTGGCTGATGCTTGTGCCTCTCTTGGCCTCCTAGACAAGGGGCTCTCATATGAGTCTTTCCCCTACCCAGGCAGCGCTGCCGACTCTTAGAAAAATGGGTATATAGAAAATAAATGATTTTACCACAGCCAGGAAGTTTCCCTCAACCCTTCAGGGAGCTTTTCTCGCAGTCACAGATTTTAAAACAACCCAGCAAAGAAGTTTTCCAAGGGTATTGCTCCAAGGAAAGATTAGGATTAAGCTCTTATTTCTAGGTGGGTTGTGTGTACCCTGTGTCTATCCTATCTGTGTCTAGCCCAGACACACAGTAGCTTTCAGATTAGGAACGGGATTCCAGGCAAAAAGGAATAACAGGATCCAAACTCTTGTTTTGTTAAAGGCAATCATGGGAAAATGTGCAGGTGGAGCCTCCTTGGTCCCTTAACCCTTTGATTTGAGGGCTCTCCTCTAGTTTGAATCTTGCAACACTCTTTGTTGAGGCATAAAATTGAAGTGGGGGAAGCAGATCTTCCTCACAACCAGCTCAGGGCAAACAGACAAAAGGCATGTCAGCAATGACACAGCACATGGCTGCAGGTGCCAGAGGCTTGTCCAGTGTGATCTGGGAGGATAAAAGAAGTAAGAGATTACCATAGAAGCTGTATCAGTGTGTCCAGGTTCCTGTTTCCCTGCACACTCAGGGAGACAAAGCCTTTTCTGGACAGTTCCACTGCATTAAAGTACAGATTTTACTCATAGGGTCAATTTTCCCCTTTTAGGAAAACAATGTGAAGGAAAGAGCAGAATCGTTTAGGGATAAAATGTATGCTAAGAACTTTGTGAAAACACTAAAACAAATGAGCTGACCCATCTGTGAGCCTGGATTGCTGACATTTGGAGGTCAGGATCTTTCAAAGATTGCTTGAAGGGCCTCAACTAATTAGGGGGCTGTCTCTATAGACATGGTTTTGTTATCTCTTACTGCAGTGGCCAGATTAGTTTTTAGCTGGGCTTTCACCTTTCTGACTTTCTCTTTGCATAACCTCTCAACATCCTTGCAGTCCTCCAGAGTCACCTTTTTTCAGAAGTGATAAACTTTCTTCTCCCAGAGTTCCAGCCAGACTGGTTTCTTCCCCTCCAGCTCTGCATCTACAGTGGCATCTAACATAGCATCTGCATTTTTATTGGTGTCTG
Organism: Serilophus lunatus; assembly: GCA_013399895.1. NCBI lineage: Eukaryota > Metazoa > Chordata > Aves > Passeriformes > Eurylaimidae > Serilophus > Serilophus lunatus. Next base: position 12,405 of record VXBA01002461.1, read on the forward strand.
TAATGGTATCTTCATCTGCAATGGTACCTCTGCAGTGGTATCTTCCTCTGCAATAGCATCTGCTGTGGCAACTTAACCTTCAATGGTACCCACATCTGCAAGGCCATCTGCATTAGGGAATTGCAGACAACACACAACATTCCAGATGCAGATAGCATTCCAGATCCTGTTGCATGCATCGATAGCATTGCACAAATCCATGGAGACAGCAACACTACCACAAATGTACATATATAGCATACCAGGCCTCAGCACTTCTCAGCCCACATATACACAACACCACACCATGTATGGGGTTTCCCCCCTCCACACCCACATGTTCCCCTTCCCTTTGGTAGCGGACAGATGTCAACCAGTTGCAGTCAGCTCTGTGGAAGCCACAGCTGCAGGGGCAGGACACACAAGCACTCGCTGTCCAAGGAGCTGCCAAGAGCACATGGCATCTGAGCCTGGGCAGAAGGTTCCAGGGCTTGACACAGCCCACCAGGACCTTCAGCTGGCTCTTTGTCCTGGTAGATGGCAGAAGGAGACATCATGGACCACAGTGGAGAGGAGAGACCCAGCAATGCCCCTCCAGCCTGTTGCTGGCCTAGCAGCATCTCCATCTGAAATGACCACTAAGAACATACAGCTCATACCGTATTTGTTGAAGAGGCCGAAAAATAATCCATTCATTGCTTCTGACGCTCAAGCAGCTTCAACATGGACCTGACTAGAGCCCTCCCTGTTCTCGTGCAGAAGAGGATAAGGAACCACAAACAACTGCAGTGGGGCCAGTGTCTGTATCTCCAGATCCCACTGAAGAACACACTCTGCACTTGCTTTTTGCAGTGACACCTGAGTTGGGGATTCAAAAGGAATCATCTTAAGTTCTTAGGAATTGGAAAAGCAAGGTCATAAGAAAAGTAGAGTGTCTGTGAAATTAGAGATAGAATAGTTAGAATAGACACTACAATATTCAAAAGATAGCAGTTAAACAAACGTTCTAAGGCCCTCAATGTCTCCTGAGGGTCCATTGCTAAGCAACCATGCAGCAGGTGGCTGGAGGCAGGGAGAGGGAAAAACTCTGGCTTCATCCCTGCCCATGTCTGGATGGTGAGAAGGCAGGGAGTGGGGAGGGATCTTGGGACAAGAACCAATCAAAGACCACAGGAACACCCACTGTGGAAGGGGTATTTAAGATGGATTGATGCCGTGTGATGGGGAGGGAGAGGGAATTTTGAATTTTGTAACCTTCCCTCCCAGCGCGCTGAATAAAATGTACCTATCTCAAAACTCATCTGAGTTCTGAGCAATAAATCACCAAGTCACACCACTGCCTCAGAAGTGAGCAAACAAGTGTGAGTCAGGCAATACATAAAACAGTAAAACCAGGGGCAAGCCACCATTACCAGTCAGCATGCTCCTGCTGCCCTAGGTCTAGGAAATGGTGCAGCCAGAGCAGAGAGGTATATCTGACTGTAAAAATGAAAAGTAAAAAGAAAACAACCCCAGGGAATCTGAGGTTATATTTAAAATTACGCCTCCAGTCTCTGTCCATGAAAATAGATAACCCACGTTTGCTTTATTTGAACAAGAGAGAATAAAAGAAGAAAATAAAATTAAAATAAGTCAAGAATATTATGAAGAACAATTTATATTCCAAGATTAAGTAACATGCAACTTGTAAACAGATGTAGATACATCTGCAGATACAGACACCATTGCAACTACCATTGTAAATGTAGGTATCATTTCAGACACCATTTCAGCTGCAGATATTATTATAGATCAAGATTCCACGGCAGAGGGAAATGCCTCTGCAGATGAGTACACCACTGCAGTTATATCATTGCACATTCCATTTGTAATTTGCATCTAAGCTCTGTCTTCCAGCAACCAGCCATGTTCAGTGGCCATTTGCACAGGTCAAGGACACTCCTCCAACCTGACTCACAAGGCAGAATGGTGGACGCTCCTCTGAGAACAAAGGCTGCAAATCGAGCTTGGAGATCTGCACCATCTACGCTAGCTATGGCAAATCCCTCCAACCAGATGGAGCTACCAAAGAGTGCGGACCTCTGACTGCACAAAGTGAATAGACCTTTCTCCTAGGGCAGGGACAGGCAGTAGACCTGCCTGATAAAGGTGTGCCCAGGTGGAGGACCACCTGCAGCAAGTGGCTGAGCCGCAAGGTGCTGTGAGAACACTCTGTAGTACCGGGGAGGCTGAGAAGGAGTTCCTTCTCAGAAAGGAGACTAGATTCCAAGCACAGTTTGAAGTAGAACCACAGCTCACAGCTGAACAGCAAGAAACTCCCTCAGTGATGCACATAGAAGGGAAGGGGACCAAGAGAACACACGCAGAAGGAAGCAGGGACCAATGCAGAAGAATGGAAACTTGGAACAGCAATGACCATCAGGGAGAAGCAGCTTCCCCTGAAGCCAGAGGTGCCCTTGCAGAACCTTTTGCTGGTCTGTAGTTCAGTGAGGAAAGACCCAACACACCAGGATCAGCACTGGAGCTGAGTAAGGCAGCCCCATCAGTTCCCCATGTAACACCCAGCAAAGAAGAATAATCTGCTCCCTGTATAACTATCAGCACAACTAAGAAGAGGAGGAGGTTCTCTTCTGAGAGGTGTAGAGGCACCATTTGATGGCTGCACTCTCTTGAACACACTGCTTACCAGGGACTTGTATCAGAGATGCCATTAAGAGACTACCATGCCTCACACAGTCCACTATTACCTGCTGCTATTGTTTCATGTGGATGCCAATGATAGTCAAGAACAGTCTGAGCAGCACCAAGAAGGATTACAGGACCCTGCGAGCAGCAGTACCTGATGACTCTGGCGTGCAGTTTTTTCATCAATCTTCCCAATCAAAGTGAACAGGTTTGAAAGAGCCAGTCAGATCTGGAGAATAAACAAATGATTACAGAACTAGTGCTACAACTAGGAGTTTTTCTACTTAGACCATGGGATTTGCTTTGAGAAACCTGGTGTACTGAGGGCAGATGGAGTCCATCTATCAGAGAAGGGGAAAAGCATTTTCACTCATAGGCTTGCCAAGGTGGAGAAGAGGGTTTTAAACTGAAGTTTATGAGGGAGGGGAACCTCAGTCCATCCTACCGATTTGGTGCCAGGGACAGCAAGAGATGCCCTGAGCCTCAATGCATCCTGGTACAGATGGGCCTGCAACCAGATGTGAGGGCTTCTCCAACATCACGGGCATTTTATGAGTATCTCAACCCCCTCTCAGAAAACAAGGACAATGCTGACAGCATGGAGGAGATTTAGTTCCTGCCCATTTCCACTCCAGAAGCCAATGGAGTAATTTTCTTATGTGCAGGAGCTCCTGCAGGTCCCAAGGGGAAAAATGGCTTAATTAGCAGGACAAGCAGGATCCAGGGCAGGCTGCAGTGGGCCACAACCATTTGCTGCTGGGACAATGCCTCCTGATCCTCCTCTGCCTGCACAAAAAGGCTGCAGCTGACTTAGTTTTGAAATAAAGTTGAGACTTTTACAAGGAGATTGTCATGTGGCAGCACAGTCAAAGTGAGGGCTGTACAGAAGGACAGGAGGTGGGTTTGGCTGCTCAGGAAGCCACAGCTCCCTTTCCACAGCTGTGGGTGCTGATAGAGGCCTGGCAGTTCCTCTCCCCCCCTNGCAGTGCTTGGGCAGTGGGTAGGAGGAGGTGGAGCAGGAGGACAGCAAACACTGGAAGAACCCCAGGTGAGTCATAGTGTCCACAGGAGTGTGGGTGCTCAAGGAAGCCACATCTGCGCGTGGGAAGCTCTTTTCACATGATTTGTGCTTCAATCTTGTGAATCCAACTCTAGCAGAGGGCTCAGCTGCTGTCAGGTAAGAGCATATTCAGGGAGCCTCTTTAGCACACGGTTTGTCTGGGTTGGGCTGGGTGTGGGTATGCTGGGACAAGAGCACTGCAGAACCGTGGCTTTTGAATTGGTAAAGGTAGCAATGAGTGCCTCCCTGTGAAGGAGGCACTCCTGCAAGAAAGCCTATGTGTCAAGTTCTCCCTCCTGTGGAAGAGAACAAGGTGAGCAAATGGGCAGAAATGACATCTTGCCGAGCCTCCTGGCCTCCAAGGACAAGAAGATGGGGTGGGTGTTGGCAGTATATGTGGGATTAATTCCCCCCTTCTACCCTCTCAGAGAGGAGCTGTGGAGCTTGGAGGTTCCCAGAGAGTCTGCTGTTGTGTGGGAAGAAAGGCAAAGTGTAGGTGCATGCCTGCTTGCACTCATGCCCCTCTGCTCTCCTCCTCCAGGCCATGTGGGTTTCTGCCCTGCTCCTGCTCACCCTCCCGGCCCTGCTGCCTGCAGCCCAGCCCTGCCCCTCAGAGATGAACAAGGTCAAGGACCTCCTGGAGGTGAACTGCACAGGGCAGGTTCTCAGCACAGTGCCCCCAGACCTGCCTGCAGACACAGGCATCCTGCTGCTCAGTACCAATTTCTTGTCATCCCTCTCCACTGCTGCCTTCCTGCCCCTCAAGCAGCTGCAGGACCTTGACCTGTCCAACAATGGGCTGGTGGCTCTGCACACTGGGGCCCTGCTGCCATCCCTGAAGGAGCTGATCCTCTCCCACAATGCCCTGGGGACCCTGCCCACCCTGCAGGGTATGCCTGCTCTCACCCGTCTGGTAGTGGCCCACAATAGACTGGTGACACTGCCCCCAGAGGCCTTCCGCACTGTTCCGCTGCTGCAGGACCTGGACCTGCGGGGCAACCAGCTGAGGACACTGCCCCGGGAGGCCTTTGCAGGGCTGAGTGCACTCAAGGACTTGGACCTCTCGGACAACCTCCTGGAGGAGGTCCCCAAGGATCTGCTGCATGATCTGCGGAAGTTGGACATCATCTGGCTCTCCGGGAACCGCTTGCGGACCCTGCCCACTGACTTCTTCCCCAAGGGGCACGTCTACATGTATGTCTTCCTCACTGAGAACCTCTGGCACTGTGATTGTGACCTGCACTACCTAAGGACCTGGATCCAGCAGAATGATGGCAGTGTCTATCAGCCAGAGCGGGGCCTGGAGGAGACAAAGGTGGAGCTTGCCCCCAAGAAGGTGCTGTGCCACAGCCCTGCTGAGCATTGGCAAAAGCCTGTCATTGACTTCAAGCCCAACTGCAGCAACTTGGGAGATGTGGATGATGAAGAAGATGAATATAATTATGGGGAAAAAATGACAGAGAAAGCTACTGTGACCACCTTCCCCCCATCTTCATCCACTCCCAAAGAGCACGTTACCATGCCCCGTGCCGATATCTGGTCTTCCCTCCCTACCAGAATACTTCCCCTCACTACCACAAGACCTCCCCTCCCTACCACCAGACCTTCCTTCAGCACCCCTTGTACCTTCACCCTTGCCCCAAGCACTTTGTTTGTGATGCCCAAAAGCATCAGAGCTCTCAGCACCACCACTCCTGCACCAGCCAGTCCCACCACCACATCCACACAGACCACCAGCACTGCCACCAATCTCAGTGCTGCTCCCACTAGCACCTTGCAAAGAACTACCATCCTTGTCTCTGCCACCTCACCACCAACTATTAGGAGCGGCACCCATCCCAGCACCAGTAGGTATACCCAAATCACCCTTGCTGACAGCATTACCTATGCCACTGTCATGGGGTCCACTGGTATGTTTCCCATCACCTCCACAGCAGTGCCTTCTACTGCCATGCTTAAGGCCTCTTCCATTGTTAGAGATTCATCTCCTTCTTTGATGTTGGCCACCACCAATCTTTCCACTCATGCCTCGACACCACCAGCTCCCCTGGACAACACATACTTCACTCAACCTGCACGTTACCCCTCACCTGCACCTCCTCTCCTCTGCCCTTGCTCCATTCCAGGACAGGCTGCACCTGTGCTGCACTTGAGGGCTGGTGGGGAGGGTCTGCAGTGGGGACAGTGGGTGCTGAAACACTGCTGCCTGTTGCACTGGGTGCTCTATCTGGCTTCCTTGTCTCTGCTAGTCCTGGCCATGCTGGCTCTAGCAGGCTGGCTGGCATGGATGTGTCTGGTGGGACAACCCTCCTGGCATCAGTCCCTGCAGACCCAAGAGATGCAGTATCCACTGCTAGGGCAGAGGGAGTCAACAGGAAGCCCTGTGATGCATCTCAGCAGCTTTGAAAGCCCCTTCCAGCGCCACACATTCTGTACCATCAAAGAAGTGGAGTTGTGCCCTGAGGTGACCTACTGCACAATTAAAGATCTGGGGATACAGTGCAGTCCTCCTGTAAGTTCCTCTTTCTGCACGACAAAGGAGCTGTGGGTCCACCACAGTTCTCTGCACACTTCAGTCAAGCCTTTCACCAGGAAGCTGATGGTCACAGACCTTGGCTTCCTGAGGACACCGTCTGCTTATAGCCTGGACAAGGGCATTAAGGCCATCGGTGATGTCAAAGTGAAATATTCTGGCAACACCATGTAAGTGCTTCTGTATGCTCAGCGAAAGCTCTGCTTCATGTGTGTTTGTTTTATAAAGGAAAGATCTGCTTGCCCAGGGGGAAGACATCCAGCTCCTTCCTCTAGTATTCTCTAACAGCCTGAGGTTTCTAGAGCTAAAATAATTTCTTGGATATTTGGCAGAGGAAGATAATATCCTGAGCTAATCAATGATAGTTTGGGGCTGCCACTGTCCGGTTTCGGAGCGAGCGAGGGCAAGCAGAGCTTATGTTGTGCTCTGTGTCCCAACTGCTTCTGTTCAAATGATGCACGCAAAGACACACTGCTTTCCACTCAGTGCCATATTCTTAATCAATAAATATGCTGTGCCTGAATTTCAAAGGGGTGCTGGTTTCATTTCATTGGACCTGCTACAGTCCTTGCAGGGCACAGTGAACAACAAATTTGTCTTCAGTATTTGGAATACTGAAGACAGGAAAAACCATGAAATCATAGAATCATTGAACATCCTGAGTTGGAAGGGACCCTCAGGATTGAGTCTAACTCATGGCCCTACACAGGACCACTCTAACAATCCCACCCTGTGCCTGAGAGCGCTGTCTAAATGCTTGTTGAGCTCTGGCAGCCTTGGGGCCTTGACCACTGTCCTGGCAAGCCTGTTCCTGTACCTAACCACCTTCTGGGGGAAAAACCTTCTCCCTGCAGCCACTCCAACCCTCTGGACACAGCTCCAGCCACTCCCTCGGGTCCTGTCACTTGTCACAGAGAGCCAACCCTCTCTACCTCCTCTTGTGAGGAAGGTGCAGACTCCAATGAAGTCTCCCCTCAGTGTTCACCAGGCTGTACAAGCCAAGTGGCCTCAACTGTTACTCATACCCTTCCCCTCTAGAACCTTCCTCATCCCTGTGGCCTCCTCTGAATGCTTTTTAATAGCTTTAGATTCTTCTTGTATTTTGGTGTCCTAAACTGCACACTTATACCCAGGTCCCTGACTTTTGCCCCAAAAGTGTGATCCTTCCCTGTGGTACTGAATCAGATGGGAAAAGCATCCCACACTGTGGGTCAATATGGCCTTCTGCCAGATTAACTACTTGGTTTACAGGTGAGAATGCATGCCTGTGCTTGCCCAGGATGCTTGGGATAAACAAGCATCTCTGGATGCTTGAGATGAGCATCCATCTATGTGAGTGTGTCTGCTGGTCAAGCTCTGTTGTGCAAGTGAATTCATAGACATGTTTGTAAACAGGCACTTGTTTGTTGGTGCTGTCCTGCAACTGCACTATCCTCTCTATCTCTGTTTCCTGGGACAACACTGAGGCAAGCAGCTCCAGTTCTGGCACAATCTGCAGCATGAATAGGGCCCACAACAGTGCCAGTGGGGGATCGACTGGCTGGGGAACAGAGCTATGAAAAAAAAATCACCTGTGTCTTGGTGGATAGGAAGGTGAACAAGGTCCAGCAGTCCAGCTGGCAGCAAAGGGAGTGAAATGGAACTTGGGCTGGGCTAACAGGGGCAGAGCCAGCAGACCAAGGGAAGTGATTATCACCTTCTGCTCAGCACTCATTAGACTACACCTAAAATACTATTTTGGGAGCCATGAGAACCTCCCCACTTTCCCCTACGCATCTGAGGACACCCGGCTCCCTCTGTAAAGGTACAACTGGTAGCGAAGTATCTCCCAGAACCCCTATTACCTCTGCCCCTCCTCGCAAGTCCTCCCTGAAATTCTCCTACTTCTCCACACAACAAGCACTTCAGGTCACTCCTGGAATCCAAGACCTCTCAAAACCACTTAGGAACTCCAAAGTCCCCAGAGACCTATCTACCTCACCACTTACTCTCCCAAACACTAGCACATCCAGGATTCTATTCCCTCAGGATGCCCCATACATCCCAAGGTGCCTTTTAATCCTGAGGCTCACACTCCCTCTCCAACACCCAGTGAATGCAGGCACTCAGAGCCCCATTGCCAACCATACACCTCCTGTCTCCACTGCCGCCCATCCAGAACACTCATGTCATTGGACTCCTGCTCTCCTTCTGTTCCTTGCAAGAAGCACCTGGATGTATGAGTTCTCCAACAGAAAAAAGAAGATGCAGATAGGCAGTTCAGGAGCGACTTTTATTCAGTTCTGATCTGGGGAGAAATTGGGGGATTCCCAGCTTCCAGTGAAGGGCTCAGGGAAGGGAGTCGGGTATTCCTGGAGGCACAGGGCTACATTGGAGAATCTTCATGTTCCACAGGGTGACCACAGTCTAGGTCATGTAACCTGAGGGTGAAGGGTTGCTGGAAACCATAAGACAAATCCAGTCTGGGGGAGGGATCTGGGCACTTTTGTCCCATAGAGGTACCCATGGATGCTATCTGGAGATCCCAGTAAGGGGTGCAGTTTTTAAGCCCCTCTACGTAATATTGAGAGTTTCAGGTGATCTTAAGGGGTCCCTAGGGCAGCTGGGGCCACGCAAGGCAGAGGGTACAGTGAGGACACAGGCCTGTAGATCAGTATAGGCACGGGGCAAGGTGCCTCGGGTGATCCAGCGCCGGGCACCTGGCTGGTAGGCATGGATCAAGTGCGTATCCTGGTAGGTCTCATGACTGTACCCTCCCAGTACAAGCAGTTCTCCTCCCAGCACAGCTGCACCCCCAACTACATGGGCACGGGGCAGGGGGCTGAGAATGACCCAGATGTTCTGCTTGGGGCTGTAGACCTCAAAGATCAGCTGGTCCCTGTAGCCATTCTGCCCAGCCCGCTCACACAGGCCCCCAGCCACATAGAGCTGCCCACCTGCCTCCTTCATGATGTGGCCCGCTCGCTGGCCATTCATGGGGGCCAGGAGCGTGACAGGTGCACCTGGGACATAGCACAGCAAGGATGCCTGGCACTGGTATGCTTCATCACAGCCACCCGACACATAGAGCGCACCGTCCAGGGCACACGCTGCGTGCCCGCATAGAGCCATCGGCAGGGGCTGGCATCTCCTGGGTAAGGAGAGAAAGAGGGTTAAAGGCAGATTAAACAGGCCTGTCCCACAGTGACTGACTGCCTAGGGGTTCCCTGGTGAGTCATGTCTCCACAAGCCACTCAGCAGGCAATGCTCACCAACACCCAATGAGCCCAAGGGGGCAACAACATCAGCAGACACAGAATAGATACCGAGGGGCATCACTGTTAACACTTTTTAGTCCCCATACCATTCGTCAATCCACACTGGACTCCCTCAATGGACAACATTGGCTAACACCTAACAGAGTACCCCAAGGGGCATCACTGTTCAACACTTTATAGTTTACTTTCAGTAAACTACTTGTGAAAAACTCGTTTGCCACCCACTAGGCAACATCAGCCAACACTCCATATCCAAAGGACATGGTTGCTCAGCACCCAGTAGACCAAGGGCCACTGTAGGCCCATCGTCCACTGAAGGCTCAGTGACTCAAAGCACTCAATGGGCACCATGGCCAATGCAAGCAGCTCAAAGGCAGAGGGAAGCAGGCATCTGCTGGAGCATCCTCACCTCCAGGTGTCATTGTCTAGGTCATAGCACTCCACAGTGTCTGTGCAGAAGAGCTCCCCTGAGGTGCCCCCCAGGGCATAGATGAAATTTCCAAGTGCAACCGCAGCAAAGTAGCTCCGTCCACATGTCATGCTGGCTAGACACTCCCAGGAATCGTCCATAGGCTGGTACCTGGGTTTGAGAGGCAAAGGGGCAAGAGGCTACCTGTTATGTACAACATCATGAGCTGATGTTGGCACCTCTGAGGGCAACAACCCACCTACAACCTGTCAGTCCCAGAATGCCTTGGGGTCACATGGTCACCTTGCATGGGAATATTCCCTCCTGGCTAATACCAAACACATAATGACCTGAGGCATCTCTAGCTAGGAGCCTCTACCCCCAGAAAGCCTGTAACATCCCAGAGTAGGGCACCTCTCATTCCTATGCCAAACCCACCCCAGAATGCCTTGAGGCCACTTGACCAGCTACAATGCCACAATGTGTTGGGTCCATGGAGCAGCTCTAGCTCCACCAACACCTCCTCTGATCCCATGATGTCCTGGTGCCACACAGCTGTAAGTCCTCTATAGGTCTCACCTGTAGACACTGGCCAGGGTGTCATGGACCCCGTAGTAGTGCTTTCCACCTAGGACGTAGAGATTATTGCCCACCACAGTTACAGCATGGCGGAAGCGTGGGCCATCAGGAAAGTGTCCCAGTGCCCGCCACTCAACCTGCTTCACCAGCCCCACAGCACTGAGGTAGCGGTCTGCAAACCAGAGGCGTCTGCTGGGCTTCCGGGCAGCCAGGTTGTCCGTCACTTTGTCTCCACCACAAACCACCAGCACCTCTTTCAAGGAACGTACTCGGCATGGCAGTTGGGCCATGGGGGCGAAACTTGCTACCACAAGTTCACGGACAACCTTCGGGTCAGCTACCTCTGCAGTCACAGATGGGACCTTCTTCAGCTCCAGGCCAGACATGAGAGCAAAGCGAACAGATGACAGGACCTGCTTGGCTAGATCCTCCTGGCCATCTCCATTGGCCTTAAGCCACAGGGATGCTGCTTCCAAGGCTTCCAGTTCATGGAGGACATTGAGACCATCAGAGCGGAGGAGGCGGATAAGAAGGTGTGCAGGAAGATCCAGGAAGGTCGGTGTAGCAACCACACTGGGAAAGGTGGCCAGAATGTAGTTCTCTGCTGCGTGGCCCACTTCATCCAGCCCATAAGCCACAGCAAACGTCAGTACATCTGGGACAGTTTCTGGAGTCAGGCCATGGGTGAAAACATCCAAGCAGAGAGTGAGGAGCCCCCAGGCCTGGTAGCGCAGGGAGGTCTCAGCTGCCTCCAGGACCATGGGCCATGGCCCTGCTACAGCTCCTGTGTAGGCAAAGGAGAGGAGAAGGCGCAGCTCGGCTGGGGACAGCCCTGTGGCCAGCGGGGTGGCAGGGTCATGGGTGGCCTCCCTCATGGGGCAGGTGAATAGGGCCCGGAAGAAGTCACAGGAGCAGCTCAGGGCCAGGCGCTGAACTAAGGGGAAGGAGGAAGAATGGTGGGGTGCAGCAGAGGACTCTCTGCACCATGCAGCCCCCCAGAACTCAGATGTCCTGCTCTGCCAAGGGGAGCAGCCCTGCAAGGCACCTCTAAAGCCTCATCCCCATCAGGGAACTTGGCTATCCTGGAGTGCCCTTTTCCCCTCCTCAGCCCCTCATGGAGGATCTCCACCCCCAGCTCACCTGGGATGACCTCTTCTCCTGCTTGGAGCTGAAGGTCGCAGCCCAGGCCATTGGCATGGAGCTGCTCCATGGCTCTTAGTGTCTCCCACTGCTCCTCCAGGGGCTCAGGACCTTCCTCCTGGGTGTCAATTTCCAGACGCAGGGTACAGGCGGCCACCAGCCGAGGGGCACCCAGGGCCCGGGCAGCCTCCTCCACCTCCTTCTCCTGGCCATGGGGCACAGTTCCCCCATAAGCAAAGGTGAGCACAGCCCGCCAGCCCTGCACCGTGGCCCCAGGTGGCAGGGGGACATGGAGGAGGGAATCCTGGTGAAGTTCTCTGGTCCTGCCCTCCAGGAAGCGGAGGAAGAAGGAACTGATGGAGGCAAGGACCACAGCATGGGCTTTGTCACCCTCTGGGCCCACAGCCACATCCACCAGCTGTCCCATGGTGCGGAGGTGGTCAGCTGTGGCCAGGAAGTGTCCAGCATGGGCCCCATCTCGCAGGCTCCACTGGGCTGGGGCTTGCCTCTCTGCAACCCACATCTTGCCTGTGGGAACACATGGAGCAGAGGATCAGGGAGCTGTCCCCATAGCTGGAGCCTCTGGCCCATGGCAAGAGTCCTGGCTGGGGATATGGGATCCTGCTACTCAGAACTGCCCCATAACAAAAGCCACTGATCCACAACCAAAGCCTCTACCCCACAGCCAGGACCACCACTGGTCTCTTACTGCCCCATCACTGAATTTGATGCACCTTGGCAAACCTGCAGCTTCATAGGTGAGCCTGATCCCCCCATTTGCCTCATCATTGAACCCTCAGCATGAAGCTACTGACCCACAGTCAACACTGCTGCCCCACAGGCCCATAGCTCAAGCTCCCCAGACTTTCAGTCCTATAGCAGATACTAAGCTCTGCCTCAGTCATTGCCCCATAATTGAAACTACTGATGTTCCAAGAGCAGCAGAGCCACTGCCCCCAGCACAGCTCCCAGCAAAGTGCCTATCACGCTTGGTGTGTGGCAGTGCCTACTGTGTTCTGCCTGCTGTGTGTCACATTGGCTATTGCACATCGTGATGTGTTGCCCTGCGAGTTGCCTGCCACACTGCATGTCATGCTCCCCCGCTCTGTGTACAGTTGCGGTGTGCTGGCCCATGCTGCGTCATGCGGCGGTGCACTACGAACTGTTGCTCCCCCCCCCCATGTGTTGCTCGTTGTTTGCGCAGTGTCGGTGTCCTCATTCAGGCTGTGTGTTTTGCAGCCCAGCACAGCACTTGCTGTATGCCGTGTCCTGCGTTGCTGCGTGGCGTGGCATGCTGTGCCCCTTACCGTCCCCCCTTACCGCCTGCTGCTGCTCCAGGAAACTCCTGTGACCCCCCAGGAATGTGCCTGGTTAATTATAGCCCTGACAGGACACGTGGCCCCAGGCAGGAGTTGGGAGACGCTCAGGCAGAGGGAGGTCCAAGGTCCCAGAGTCCTGGGCTGGGGATGTGGGGTCACGGGGTACCCTGAGGACACTTAGCAGGGCCGGCTAAAGCTGCCAGGAGTTTCTGTAAACCCCAGGTTACCCTGGGCAGGTTCTGCTGGGGGTGTCTAGCCCATCAGACCCCTCTCTAAACCTTACTGGCCTCCAGAGCCCAGGATGAAGCAGGGCCCAAAAGTCCTCAGATGGGAGACACAATCCCTCTGCTTCCCCACCCCGACTGGGGAGACACCTCTACCAGCACCTGTTGTGCTCCTGAGCTGCCCCACTGACCCCCACAAAAAGAGTCCCTAGGGCATATAGGGACACTGGCACATGGGGACACCATCCCTCTGGCCCAGCCAAGTGCCCCCAGGACCACCCTGCACCCCCTCGGACCCCACCTGCCCACAGAGAGCATGTACCAAGGGAACACAGTCTGCCACGGCTGTGACTGTGTTCTTGTATCACTGTCCCTTCCTCTGCTGTCCTCTTGTCTCCTGGCCTTTCCCCTCACACCCTCACGTTCCCCTGTCCCACACCAGAGTCCCACATGCCCATTCGCAGTCTCTGTAACTCACACAGCCATCCTCTAATATCCTACCTCTATACTCCAATATTCCCCATGTCCAGTTGAATTGCGTCCCCAAAGATGTTTTCACAGCCTCTCCAAGTTCATTTTTCAGCATTTATTTCCCTTGCCTGTGAAGTTTTTTTCCTTCCATTTAGCTAGAATTTCCTTATCTGGACTTGTACTATTTCCCACCCTTTGCTGCACATCAAGCCTGCTTTCTGTAGCCATCAAGTGTGAAAAATAGTACTAGATCAGCCCTTTCTTCTTCTCCTTTTCTCCAGGTGGAATGACCCAGTTCTCATCTCTTCTCATGCACCCATACTCTCCACTTTTTTGGTGGGTTTGCTGCAGACACTTCAGTTTGTTCACAGAAAACTGAACCAGACACAGCTATAAGCAACCTCTTCCAGATGGCATCCACAGGTTCTTTTCAGCTTCAGGTATTCCTTAATTTCAATCCCAAAGCTGTAAGCTCTAGACTTGCTGAAATGCTTTTTAGAGAAAGCCCCCAGGTCCTCAAACACCTTGTTGTGGGCAACACACACCTCTTCCCCCACCCGACTTACCCCATCCTCAGCCCAGAGCCAACCTTCACTGATGTGCTCAGTGTGGTGCAATCCCAAACCTTGTCACAAAGTCCTGTAGGACCCACTCCGGACTACAAGGAGCACCCTGGAGCTACAGCATAGCCCTCACACCTGCACAAGCAATGCTGAGACACGTAGGCAAAGCAACTTGTGCACAGAAATCACAGTGGGAGTAGCAGACACCGTGTGCCCTCCAGCAGCTCCAGCCTTCTGCACCTCAGCCCGAACACCAGGAACGGCTGCACACCCCCACAATGTTGTGACAACTGCTGATTTGACCAAATCTTTATTACACAACATCCTGAGTACATACAGCATTCAGAACCTAGTTCACAGGGAGGAAAGGCGACATTCACAGCTTGGGAGGTCCTGTCAGCCTCCATCCCTCCTTGTTACTGATCTTCACGAGAGCCGCAGTGATTCCAAACCCCACACACGCTGTGGTGCCAGTGAGGTAACTGTGAGCTGCAGAAAAAACATATCAAACCAGAAAAGACCTGTCAGGGCACAAGTCTTGTGCAGTAGATCTTGATAGACTTTCTCATTTTTCATAAATCCTTTGGCCATCAGCAACATTGTCTGCCCAGAGAAATTGGAAAAGTGGCCTTTTAATACAATTTTCTCATGGTTTTGGTTTGCAATTTGAAATATCAGTTTTGATAATCCACTGCCCCATCCCCTTAGAGGGGCAATCTAAAATGTCTCGTTAGAGTAACAAAAATAACAACAGCTGCTTTGAACTCTCAACTCATCAACTAGGACATGTAAAGATAAACTATTTTACTACAACTTCAGTAAATCCCTCACTTCTTTGAGTCTGAGTGCCTACAGAAAATAGAGCTGTGTCAGCATCTGCAGGAGCTACTCAAGCCTGACAAGGGGCCATAGGAGCAACAGCAGCAGGACACAGCTTGTCCCTCAGACCACATGAAAAATTCACAGGACAGATTTAGATTGGACTTTCTGTGTAAAATAAATCACATTTGTTGCCATCAAAATGTGTATTTCCATAATTACATTTTTCATATCCTGCAATTTTAAGGTATAACTGGTAGCTCTAGCTGGCAGTACTGAGTCAGCTCTGCTTTGATCCTGAATATCATTTCATGTTCCCTTTGGTGGTGTCCCTCCTGTAGCAATGTTTATTTTAGCAGACCCATACAATGGAGCGCTAACAAAATGGACATGAATCAGAGGCTGAGATGAATCTTTACCAAAGAAGCCTGACATCAACATTATTTAACATTTTTCCCCAACAGAAAAGTTCTTAAGATGAGCAAGGGCTCATTTCATTGCAGATGTTGTCCACAGTTACCTCTCGCTCCCAAGACAGCTCCTGCTGCACAGCCACCTATGAAATAGTTCAAAGGATCCTCTGGTTCCTCCCGGACTTGGGCACTGAGGCAGGTACTTAAGCCAAACACAGCTCCCAGTGTAGCTGCAAAGAAGTAAAAAAACCCAAACAAAACACTCAAGGACCCAAAAATTCACACTGAGCATGTTTTTGATACAGTAGCTACAATGGAAAACAAAGCAAAATCTGCTTTCCACTTCCCAGGGACATCCTATCCCAGCCACTACGATGAGACTCAGCAGCAAGTCTCATCCAGCTGCCCTGGGTTCCTTCCCCTGTGCCAGGTGGGTCCCACAGCCATAAGCTGAATGCCCAGAGCCCCCCCCAGCAGCTGCCACCAAACAGCCCCACACCCTGCTGTGTTATCAGCCCTTCCTGAGCAGGCAACGGGACTGCCCCCTGCAGCACAGGGGACCTCTGCCTGGGATGTGCACTGAAACTCAGCCCCCAAGTCCCTGCGAACTCCCACAGGGAGGGCCACAAGGAGGTTTGGTCCCACAGGGCACCACAGAGAGCAACCCTGACAGCTCTGCTCTCCCAGCAGACCATTAGTCCTGGCACTTTCCTCCTCTGCCTGCCTGGGGCTCACGAAGATTTCCAGGTAGTGGAAAAATGGATTGAGTTTGTAAATTATTCTTTTTTGTAAATTGATTTTGAAATTGAATTAAAAATTTTGAATTGAACTAAGAAACTGCAAAGTAGCAGCATCCTGTCCACTGAATTACATACTTTGTCCCTACATTGATGTAACTGCAAACTTTGGCAAAGACCTGTGTCAAAAAAAGATTGTTTTAATACAGACTCTCGATCATGAAATGTGGATCAGCCTACCAGGCACCATCGGCAGATTTAAATTCGTCTTTCTTGGGAAAAATAAAAATGTCCAAGATAGGTTTTCAATCCCTATGTAAAATCGCCAGCTCCTGTTGCAAACCTGCATTTTTTCAGGAGAAAATGAATTATGCTAATCCCAAAAACAACTGAAAAGAGCACTGAAGAAACAAAATCCCCAGACCTAGGATTGCATTTCAGCTTCCCAGCCCCTTCTGCTTTGGACCAAGGAGTCTGTAGGCAGAACACAGAGCTTTGGGCCACACGGTGTGGCCCCTGAACGCATGGGACAAGCCTTTCCTCAGGTTTGAGGACTGGTAAAACAATCCAATAAACTGGTTTAGGATTAAGGGACTTAATAAAATCATAACTGATTATATGATCCAATCTTTTTACATTGACCTCAGCTCATTGTAAGAGATGCCAGGCCCTGGTTTAGAGTTGAACCACTCAAAAATGCAGACCTGGACTGACTGTTAATGAACTCAGAGCACCAGTGCTTGGGAAGAGCCATTGAAGTAGACTGAAAGACTGCATTTGCCAAGAGGCTGGGGGGAGGTTCAACTATGCAGATCTGCGTCTGGAGCAGCCCTCTGCTCCTCTCTTCAGCATCCACTTTCTCTCCCAAAGATAATTCAGGACAGTTACATGGTTTCTCCTTGGGTATAGAACATGATGGGAAAACCCACACGTTTAATTTCCTTTTGCCACCAAAAGCACTGTACTGCTCTTCAGCAAATGCAGTTTATTAAACACAATGCCTAAATACACGAAGTAAAAAAAAAAAGTTTGCTTCCACTGTATTGTTGCCCATAAACCGGCTGGTTTGCAAATACAGAAAAAATGTACCTTTTACTCTACACTGTAAAAAACGCGTTACCCGACCTGTAAATCAAGAACCGGTTTTTCCATTTGAATGTTCTTACTCCTGGTCAAACTCCAGCCCAGGGCCGGTAGAGAAGGGAACCACCGCACGGCCCGGACCGTGCGGGGCCCAGGCCCAGGGCCCGCCCTCGCCCGCGGTGACACTGCCCGGGGCCCCGGCCCTTACCCATGGTGACACTGTCCGCCGCCGCCGTCTGCAGCGCGGCCAGGGCCGAGCCGGGCCGCTGCAGGATGATGCGATACGCCGCCCCGACCAGGCCTGGAACACAGCACCGCGTCAGCGCCCGGGCCCGGGCCCCGCTCGGCCGCCCCCCCGCGCCCCCCCATCCCC
>VXBA01002461.1:31323-76612 GCA_013399895.1 Serilophus lunatus
TGTGTGGGGGGGGGGGGGGGGGGGAAGGTGGATGTTTATGTAGGGTCTACAACTCTAAATAGCACTTGGATTATTTTTAACGAATTTTCAAGAAGGCCACTGAATTATCTGGCTGTCTCTATACTGCTATATGGCCCTTTTTTTCCTACTGAAATAATAAAGATGGTTTGACACGCTCAGGCTGTACTGATACTGTATGCATTTCTTTTTCCAGCTTTACACAGTTAGCTAATAAAAACACAACTCTCTACTGATCCTTACTGCAATATCCCTTCAAGCAAAGCTCTTTCATTTGTTTTCTCCAACAGCTGAAAGATGCCCACAACTGTATCAATGTTAGCTCAAGCTTTCTCTTGCCTGACTATTTCTCTTTCTCCTGTATATGAAAAGCATATTAAATACTTGATTTCCTTATTTCCCAATAGGCTGAGTCCTCCACAACACCTCCTCTCTGGAATAGAAACTGGAGTTGGAAGCTGCTGGCCCAAGTTATCCCAAGGAACAGCTGTTTGTTACCAGCACTTACAAGTGCTCCTCTTCCTGCCGTGGCAGCGCTGGATCCGGCCGGCAGCAAAGGCGGAGTTCACAAGCAGCAGGGGGAGGAGAAGGTCGGGGCTCAGTGTGGCTGCGCCGGGCTGTGTCACACCCTCGATGGCGCTGGGGTGTTCTCATAGCACGGCAGGCAGGTCACCACTGTCTCAGTGCCAGAAGGAGCTGGTGTGGGGTGTATTCACAACAGAATGGCGCTGCTTCCTCTGAGTTCCAGAGAGGAGGCTGTTCTTACAAATAGAACCAATGGCACCATCAGGCACTCACCGGTAGTTTATTAAAGGAAACAGATTTTAGAGCAGCCTTACCCCTCCTGCAAAGCCTTCTAAGCACATAGGAGAAAGAGCTGTGTGGCCCTTCCGGACAGCAGGATGAGAAAACCCTCGGCTGCAGGGGAGCACATACTGCAAGTGTTCTTTCCCCAGTACAAACACAACCTTTAAGTAGCAAATAGCACCCTGAGCTCCAAGCAGCTGTTAAAAGCTCTTCTGAGCCCATATCCCATGCAGTAGAGTCGTGCTGCTCCTTCCACAGATAAGGGGGCTCATCTTTCCTCCTTTGCACGCGGCTTTGTGCAGCTCCTCGTTTGCCTCATGGCTAGACTGCAGCTAATCTCGGGGACTGGTACTGCTACTAGGAATTACCCAGCAGAAACCCCGTCCTTAGGCTGCAAGACCCCCTCCAGGCAGTCAGTGCTCATCACAGAACTGTTACAGATTTATCTGACGTTATTTTGCTATAAATACGTTAGTTCCCGGGAAAGCAACATATAATTATTGTAACTTTCGTCTTAAAACAGCTCGCTTGGCTCAAATTTTAACTGCAAACTTCGGTTTGCTGATACACAGTATTCGTTCCCTTAAGGAGGGGGCGTGGCTTGCCATCCAACTACAAGCTGCAAACGACTGGGATTCCTTCCACCTCCAAAGCCGTTTTAGAAAGGGCAGAACCACCCAGCAGCAAATCGCATTCAAAATACTTTCCATCCTCCCCTCTGGGGAGCATTTGGTAAAGCCTTGTCCAATAGATTACCTATTTGCAGCTGCAGTGCTCTGAACGTTCAAGAACAGGAATATATCTTGTCTGCTAAATAGATGACAGGGAGAAAAAGCTTCTCTTGTGTGTATAGTCAGTACAGGGATGCTCAGGCATCTATTACCAACACCAGCTCAATGACCTCCTCCCGGTCTCTGCAACAGGAGAACATCAAACACAACATCACCACCTGGCTTTTCCAGGGTTTCATTAGAACCTGAAAGTAAGCTACTAGAACTCCATGAGAAGGGGCTCATTTAAAATATACCCCACATTCAATTCATAGAGATCCTTGGAAAAAGGCATTTACTGCCCACCCCCTGCAAGAGAATTACCAGTGTTCTCAATGACAAATTCAACTTTTGTATCTTTACAAAAGGGAGGGTCCTGGAAAGGAGGTATTCAAAAGGGAACTCCGAATACTACCTTTGAATGACTTTTATTTACAGAAATTATCTGCGAGCATTTTTACAAGCTCTTCCATCTTGTACCATCTCCTAGCAGAGAATTGAGATTGATTTTGACAGTCTAATGTAGCAATTCTCTCTTGCACCTGTGTTGCTCAGTGCCAATTTCACAGAAGGGAAAAAATACTGGGAAAATTAAAATATAACATCTTGTCTGAATTTCTCTGCTACCCACACAATGGACTAGAGTTCAGTTTAAGCAAGGAAGACCAAATAACAAGGGGAGAAAAACCACACAGTGAAAAGTCAGTTTAATGAAATCTTGTATGACAAATGATGGCAATTATAACTGGAATTCCTAAAACTAGAGATGTTTATGGGGAAACATGGTAAAATTTTCAAATATATAACATGTTTCTAGAAAGGAAATAAACCATTTTCTACACTCACTGGGAGAGCAAGAGGCCAGTTGAACTGCAGAATGGGACAAGTTAGGAACATTTAATGGCAGGAGTACCCAAGCAATGGAATCAATTGATACATCAGTGATTGGGAACAGAGAGCATCCATTACAAAGTTGGGGGTGGGTTTTTTATTCCTGCAGGGTTCTAACAGTCCGGTCACCTCCCAGCTTGGTTCCAGTGAAGGACAGTTGAGTACTCATTTATTTAGATCATTCCCTGTCCTGTCTTCTCTGAAGCAGTGCATCATGCACTGGGAATTGGACAACTGACACATGTGATTACATGTTTTCTTACCTTAATGTTTGCATTTCCTGTGTAAATATTTCTTATTTTTCATTTTATGGATAAGAGGTTTACTTCTGCTTTCAGTGGCACCATCGCTCTAGCAACATTTCCATATAATCATAGAATCGGGACTCATCAGGATCATAAAGTCCAAATGCTTCCCTGTGCTGGACACCCCAACAATCCCACCGCGTGACTGGGCATTGATCCAACACTTCTTGAACTCAGACAGGCTTGGTGCTGTGACCACTGTCCTGGGAAGCCTGTTCCAGTGCCCGACCACTCCTGAGGTAAAAAATCTTTTCCTGACATCCAACCTAAACCTTCCCCTGACTCAGCTCCAGCCATTTCCTCGAGTCCTGTCACTGTCACAAGAACGAAGACATTGATACTTGCACCTGTTGCCTCTAGTGAAAGTGTTGAAGACCACAATGAAGTCTGACTTCAATCTCCTCTCTCCAGGCTGAACAAGCCACTCCTCATATGGCTTCCCCTCCAGTCCCTTCACCATCCTCATTGCCCTCCTTTAGATGCTAATAGCTTAATATCTTCCTTATATTGTGGTGTGCAAAACTGCACACAGTACTCAAGGTGAGGCCTCCCCAGTGCAGAGCAGACAGGTACAACCCCCTCCCTCACTGGTGATGCTGTGCCTGATGCACTCCAGGACGTTGTTGACTCTCCTGGCTGCCAGGGCATACTGTGACTCTGTACCCATGTGGATCAGCAGGCAGAACAGGCTACACAAAGTATTGCCGCTACCACCCAGAAGTAAACAACAGACCTAAGGGGACAGATGTAGAAGCACTGTCAAGGGGAAGATTGCTGTAAGGCATCTGAGCTCCTCATCGTCACCCTCCCCTCAGCCAGCCACTGCCCAGTACAGGAAACAATGGAGGGCTCAGGATGTTTGTTTGCTTGCTTGCTGGCACAAGTTTTAATGTAGATCCCACATACATTTTGATATGACAGTCTTACATAGATCTTTTGAGACACATGGGTATTATCTGGTTTTGCCTGTCACTGGTTTACTAAGGCTTAAAGCAGAGAGCTAAGTCAGGGTTTTGCTTTGGCCTAACTGCATCTTGCTGGGCAGGGCCTGAATTCAACCTCCAGCCAATTCTGTCAGGGGTGCACATTTCCCTCTTCACTACAAACTTTTATACAAAGCTCCTAGCTAAAATAAAATCTGCATCAGTAAATAATTGCCAGCTTTTTTTAGAATGCTCTAGGTGATTTTGTACCACCAAATCCCATCAAAGCAAGCATGCTTATTTCATTTTTCAGAATCCTCATGTACCATCAATTGCACTTAGGTAAAAGACCTCAAAGTGAGACTCAGCATAGACTCCCTGGAGTCTGGGACCAGGAAACAATGCCTGTTTTCCCCACAAATAGGCCTTGCTGACCTAGACACCTTATTAATTTTCTTTATTGACAAGCTGCTGACAAGCAACTTTATATTGCCAGGGTGTTTGAAACTAGTAGTTTAAATCCAAGTACCTTAATAATGTAAAAAGAACTCAGATCCAAAATGCAGACCACTTACTTGAAAGTACAGAAGTCCCCCAGACCATGTGATGCTGAAACAACTGTGGTAGGTACTGAGGAATTTGCTGTGCTCCTGCTACAGCACAGCATGAATAGGGGGTGCAGCAACAGGTCTGTGCATTGTTTAAAACCCCCATAACTCTAAGGAAAAAAAAAAACAACAAAATGCAAGAAGGCACAAGCAGACAATCCAGAGAAAATCACAGATGCCCTGGCACAGCTTATCACTTCTAATAATCCAAGATGTTCCTTCCACTGGCTATCAGGAAAAGCAAAGCACTCCCTGCTCCAACAGCATCAGTCTCCAACAATGGTTAACAGAAGGGATAAACTTGGTTTTGACTGCCAATGAAAAACGTGTTTCATTAAAATAGAGGCAATAAAGACTGTTCTGCTATTTGAATATTCACTTCAAAGTTGATTTTGTGCGATAACGTGAGTTTCCATTTTCAATTCATGCTACATTAAATGCTTCTTCCCTTTTCATTTTAAGTGGTGCATTTTAGATCTCTAACCTATAGAAGAACAAGCACACAAGAGAGAAATTAGCTATCAGTAAACTATTTATAAAGGAAATAGAACAGTTTGGGGAATTTATAGTGAAAGTGACCTGGTCACTGTTCTAGGTGGTTATCAAATTTCAACTTTGCTGGACAAGAGCATACGATAAGTTTTAGTAACGAAACTCAACTTTTACATAAAAGGCTCAAAGATTAAAAGACAACAAAAGAAATTAAAAAAAAGAGTTATGGTTGCAGTAGGAGTACTCCAGAATTACACACAGGAAATCACATTCTTGCTTTTATTTTGGTGGAACAGAATACAATAACCTTCAGCCCAAACTACGCAAGGCTGGCAGTATTACCTTTTTCTTCATGCTGCAAGACTTCAGGAAACAGCACAGGGACAGGAAGGGTTAGAAGGTATATTTTCTATTTAAGGCCATTAATTCAGCAAGATATTTAAAAATGTCCTCAACTTTAAGCATGAAGAGTTGCATTGACTTCAGTAAGATTATTCACATGTAATTAAGTCAGGCAAGTGCTTAAATGGCTTGTTGAATCAAGCCATTAAATGAGAGCTGCTTTATTATACAGATTTATTTTAATGGCTGGCAGAGCTCATTACATGAGCCTATTTTATTCCTTGAAGGGTTAACAGCTATTTCCTCATCAACTTTTCTGAAGGTGTAGCCTGTATGCCTCCTACACTTTACTGTAGCCACAGAAACATGTAATTTTCTAAGAAAAATCATATGCAGTATCTATTATAGTGGCTTAGCTCTCCCTTAAATAGTAACATAACAGTACAAAACAATAGTTTCACTTTTTCAACACACAAGAGCATCTTATTGAAAAACTAAAAAAAGTATCACCACAATATAAATCCCCAAATAATAATAATGAAATGGGAAGAAAAAAAGGAGTTAGCAGAATATTCTGCAGACTTTAAAGTCTCTTATTACTGCATTAAAAAAACTTTTCAGGTGAACCACAATGTTATTTCTCCTACGCTGGGATTAAAAGGTAAAAACATAACCTGCCCCATCTGCAGTCCAAAAAGAGAAGGAACCCAAAAGGGCAGCCAGTGAGTATAGGAACTGGTGAGGACAGTTTCCCTGCATAAGGGGGAGTAAGGGTTAGAAAAGCAGAATTTGAGTTGGAACCGTGTCGAAAAGTTCTATTATCTTGGAGGCCTGCAAGACATGAACTACTGAAGAAACAGTCAAAAGGTCCCAATGAAAAGCTGTGACAAGCTGTAATGTGCCATTTCAATTACAAGAAAAGGGGAAATGTTTGGGGTTGCTCATGGGGGATTTTTTGTTGTTGTTTGTTTTGTTGGTTTGTTTGGGAGGGGAGTTGTTGATTTTTTTTGTTTTATTTTGATGGGATTTTTTTTTGTGTTACTGTTGATTTTGTTTTGGGGTTGGGCTTTTTTGTGTTTTCTTTTTTTGCTCATCAATATGATGAGCTTTCAACGTCCCAAACCACATTCAGGTAGTTTCCAAGTCTGCTTTTTTTGTATGGATCCAGACCAAAAAACCAAACAAACAGAACAGGGATGCACAGTCCTTAAGTCCTGGAGCCTTCAACACTGCCTGAAATAATTGCTGGCCTGGGGTATCCAGAGATGCCTACAAGATGGTGTTCATAGCAGCCTTGCAAGCAGATCGGCTCACATCTGCTATGTGCTGCCAACATTCTGCCCATCACCTTCATCATTAGGACCTGAAACAATAAAAGTAGTTTTTGGTTAAAAGAATGTCTTTTGTTTCTTGCCTTACAATAAGAGACCCATCCCAAGTAGCCTACAGAAGTCTCAGACTCAGGTGTTCAATGACAGATGAGAACTGTAGAATTCCCCTCTCCGCTGCCTTACATCTTCCTTCTCCAGACTAAGGTCTGTCCATTGTAGAATTTTATATTCTTGATTATTCTGGTTTGGAGATCCCAGAAGCATCCCAGAGCCTAAAATCTCAGCTTCTAGCCTCTTCAATCCACCCAGTACTTTTGTTCATATTCCTTTTTTTTTCCCCTGCAGTGAATCAGGATGGAACACTGGTCTCTGTCAAGGGCTGGACATTCTGAGCCACAAGAAAGCAAAGCAAAGCAAACTCCCAAGTCAAGAGTACAAAAGGAAACCTTTCTCAAACTGAGGACTAGAGCTTTTCTTGAATTATAGTCTCCTTATGCACAATAAAAACCATTACACTCTTTCCATGCCCCTTTGCAAACCTGCTTTCCAAACAGCTCTCTACTCAAAGGTCTGTCTGGATCCTGCCTGCTGATCCTGAGTCATCTCAGGTTCTACATGCAACCCTTGGGCATGGATGAAGGCAAAAATGAAACTCACAACCACCCCTCAGAAATCCTGTAAATGAAACAAAGCTCAGAAAACTTCTACTAAAACTGTGGCACATAAGTTAGAGAGGCAACACAGGTGTCTTTTACTAGTCTGGAGAAGAAGCAAGAAGCATTTGCACTCAAAAATGCAATTCATGCAATAGTCCTCTTCCACAGACATCTGTGAGAATTAACATGCCAGAAGTGTATCTATCATATACAGACATCACAGTCTTCATTAAAGAATGGCACAGAAAAATACACGGATAATAGGAAATGCTGTTGTCTGTCTGTCATTCTTACCACTTCCAACTGATCCTGAAGGTGCAATGACATCATCATCACTATCTTCCTCGTTTGACTGTGTTACCTCTGGCTCAGGTACTACATTCTTGACTTCTTGCTCCTGTTCCACTCTACTCCGCAAGGCCAAGATCCGATGGTGCAATGCAGCATACAACTGCCCTGTATCTTTAGAGCTTGCCTGCATTTTTTAATATTTAGAAACAAGAAAAAGGTGCAAGGAATTATAATAGAATAAAACACTGCTGACATAATACATACCAGTCATGCCAAATTTCACAGTATAGTTTTCAGTCTTCTCATACAGGGTTTTTCAAGCCAGTAAGAACAGGCTGTGGTACACACAGCAGGACACTAGATGTACTGAACTCTAGTGGTGAGAGTATATTTGTTCCTCTGCTCAGCTCCAATTTCCTCTGGCTAACATACACAGTACTAGCTGATTTCCTATAACTTTCTTCACCCAGAGATCACACAGCTTTTCTGACATGTCTTAAAAGCTTATATTAAAAAGATCTTCAATGAAAAACTTGCAGATTTTTCCATGTCTGTCAATCATTCAGCTTTGCACATCAGTTAATTGCAATCAAGTCAATTAATTGTTTCATGATGCACTGACAAAAAATTTCAACATAAGATATGAGAAAACCAAATGGACAGTCAGGGAGGTTGACTTTTTTACTACACTGTTTCAGAGGGAAGCATTTAATATCCATTAATTGCATTGCTTTTTCTTCATCAGTGGATATTTGGTATCATTAAGCTCTACTCTGGGACTCCAGATCCCACAAACCCAATATGTCACAGGGGAAGCTGACCATTTGTTGATATTCCTTTAATTTCTGATCTCTAGGAACACTAATTCTCTTGCAACTCCTTGTGTAGAATCAGTGTAAATCAAAAGAACATGTTCAGACCTTCTCTCCAAATCTGTAAGTGCTCTTAAGCAGACATTAGGCAATAACTTTTCTTCCTTGCTGACTGTATGATGAGCTCTCAAGTGTTTTAGTAATTCTAAATGAGATTGTTGTTCACAATTATCAAGCACAGAAATCACTTTTATTATTCTGTTACTGCTTTCAATACTCTATATCAAAAGCAAATGGAAGTTAAAATGTGTTACACTTAACTACTAACACAATGTTCTTGACAGAGTTTTTGTGTTTCCCCTTCAGTAAACACCCATCTATCCCCCCACACTGCAGACAGTTACAGCTCTCCGGTGCTGCAAGTTCCAGCAGATCTAATTTTGGTTAAACTATTACATAGAAATCTATGAAATAACACCCATTTTCCTTAATAGCAAAAAACAATCCTCATTAAACACTATAGTAACAGACTAAGTAGGTGTGGAACAGATCCCATGCCTCCATAGGCAATGCTTTGGACAAGCTGGCTTCCTAGAGCAGCCTTTGATATAGCTTTTCTTCACAACTAGTAAGGATTTTTTAGACAAGCAAACCTGCCAAGACTCTTGTCTTTGACTCACAAGTGATGTTAAGAAGTGTAAGATGCAAAAAATAATGGGAATGTTACCTCAACTACAGTTCAGGAAAGCATCAACTGTAGTAGGAAGGTTAAGATGCTAACAAAAAACAATACTCACTGATATAAGAAAAACTTTAACTCCTTGGTCCTCTGTATCCATTGCAGTGATCCGGATACTCTTCTCACTGGCTTTATCGATCTGCATCTGAGCCCAGAGCTTGGTATTTAAGATTAACCTGAGACTCCCCTGAGTCCTCATCACTGAAGTCAAGTTACAAGATCAGTTAGGTGGAAAAAGACACATCAGGAAGCTCATAACAGCCAAGACAGCTTTTTATTGTGTAAGGGTTTTGTTCTCTTTACAAAGAATACCAAGGGAAAGCCCTTTTGGGCTTTTGTCACAACTGTTAATGAGAGGAATGTAGGCTTATGCTGGTTTTGGCTAGAATAGGGTTAACGTTCTTCCCAGGGGCTGCATTTCGGATTTGTGCTCAATACAGAGATGTTTTTGTTATTGCTAAGCAGTGTTTGCAGAGTCAAGGCCTTTCCTATCCCTTGTACTGCCACACTGGGATGGGGGCTGGGCGTGCATGAGAGTTTGAGAGGAGACACAGCCAGGACACGTGACCCAAACTGACTAATTCCAGGCCATATGACATCATACTCGGTATATAAAATAGGGGGAAGAAGAGGAAGCAGGGGGATGTTTGGAGTGATGGTGTTTGTCCTTCCAAGTTACCATTACATAGGATGGGGCCCTGCTCTCCTGAAGATGGATGGATGAACACTTGCCCAACCACAGAAAGCAGTAAACTAATTTCTTGTTTTGGTTTGCTTGCATGCGTAGCTTTTGCTTTCCCTATTAAATTGTCTTTATCAAAACTCACAAGTTTTCTAACTGTTAGCCTTCTGTGTTTGTCCCCAGTCCTGCAGGTGGGGGGGACTGAGCGAGTGGCTGTGTAGGGCTTGGCTGCTAGCTGGGGTTAAACCACAACAAGGCTATTAAAAATTACCAGTCTTGTGTAAAGCTATTTAGTCCAAAGTCTTATACGTTCAGTGGTTGTATCTGAGCTGATAATTTCAGGCTAATGCACATTCCTGTCAGCCTGAACAACTGTGCACTATCCAAAGAAACTTCCCGTACCACAGGCAACCCATCCCAAAGAGCCCAGATCTGAATCATGTTGCTGTAAGTTTCTAGTCAAATATTCTAGTTACTAAATACAGCTTACTTTTGTGGGGAAAGCAGTAACTCGTATATTAGCTGCCATTAGAAGGATAGGGAAAGATACTCTCTTTGGAGGCAACATTCATTAAATGAAGCAAAAGAAAAGATCCAAACTGCTTCCAAACTGCTGTAGCTAAGACATGATCTAAAGTGGATGTTGCTGTGTGTTGTGGAAGCACACTATGAAAATAGCAAGACTGTCATCCAGTATCTCATTTCCCCTGGTTCTTCTTACCCAGTCGAGACTGTAACGTTCCATCATCTGTTGAGGCCATATCATTGAGTCTCAGGAGTCCCCGACCTCTTTCCACCCAAGACTGAGAGCTTTTATCAAATACAAACAGCTTGCACTGAATCTGTAACAGAAGATATCTCTATAGTATAGTGGTTGAACAAAGTAGTAATATACTTCTTAGTCACCTACAATTGGTTATAAAAATATTCAGATTTCATATTGGAATTTTTAACGGTTTATAGCTGTGGAAACCAAAACAGTCATCCTCTGTTTTGCCATAAATTCCTCAAAATATACTGTTCAGTTTCACAAGGTTTTAACAGAAGCTATATATTACTAAATAATTCCTGGGTTCAAGATCCAAACAACAAGAACAATTTTCAGATGAGGTACAAACTTTCACAGAGGAAACAATGTGATAAAAGACTGCCTTAAATAAGTCAATTCTTTGAAATGCCTTAGGTGCACAATGCACCAGTGAAAGTAGTATTTGTTGCTGGGAAGACCCAGAATAACGAAAGCAAAGCAAAATTTTTCTTCCATTAAGGAAGAAAAGGATAAACAAACATGTTAGCTCATTATCAATTCATAAAGTCTGACCCACACAAAGTCATAAATAAACAAGTTATTATTACTGCCTCCCTGCGGGGTTCAACAGTTAGAAAATTCGAAAGCTGTATTTTTTCACATGGTAGGACTGCTCCTTCACACACAAGCTCCATTTTTCTTCCTTGCCAAACATTCTCTATATCCCCCTCCCTAACCCATCTTCACTATCACGGCTGAGGTTTCACACCTCAAGCTGTCACCCCTCAAGTTCCCCACAGATGGGCATGCATTAGGTGGTGAAGATATTTCCATTTTCATTCCCTCCATTTCTCATTTTCTCCACCCAAGAACACCTAGTTCTGTAAACTGTTTCTGCAACATTAACATAGTTCTGTCTGTACAAGTTCCATTTGGAATTCCAGTGCATTACATTTCACAGGAAAAAACCATCAAAATTTGGCAAGAGGTCTTCAAGTAACAACTTAGTCCTTTATTCATGCAACTTAGTCCTTTATTAAGTATATAGCTGCTAAAAGCTGTGGTTTTCTTAAGTGTAACTAAAGTCTCATCTCTTCAGTGTCTTGTTCAGTTAGGTGAAGCATTCAGACATTTCTGAATCACAGAGAAACAGAGAAGTACCAGAAGAGCCATTTAAAGACCATTCATGTCTGGTAAAGAGAAGTCCAAGAAGACAAACACTACAGATTATCGTTTTGTAAGATAATAAAAGTGTAACTGATACACATCATCACTTACTGACACAGTGCAACTGTTTGGTGCCAGAATAGGCAGCATGTGCACAAGAAGAAAAAGCTATCCTTAGGAAATAACAGTTCAAGTTTTTTCTCAAGAAAAAAAACAAACTATAATTGGAGAATAAAGAGAGATGGGAAGCAAATCCACATACCATTTCATTTTAATGATAATCCTGCATGATGTTCTTAGGGATATAATTGAGTTAGTAAGTCTAAGTTAATGAATAACTACAATGCTAAATAAATCATACTTAAAATTAAGAGCCTAAATCATGACCAAATACCCTTTTAAAATGTCACTAATTCAATTAAGTACTGTGATACAGTTTCTCTTTTACAAGAAAACAGATTACTGACATAAATAGCACATTACAAATTTCAAAAAATCTTTAGTAGTACAACAATTAAAAGAACTTAAAAATACTTAGTTCATTTACATTTTCTTCAAATTGCTGTCTTGTAGAGGATAGAAGCTTCTATGTGATGGATTCAGGAAAGTATGCTTAAGATTCACCTAGATAGCTTATATACTATAATTTATTCAGAAAGAGGAAATTAAGAAACAATGGATTACAAGATAATAAGTAAGGAACTGATAACAAATATCTAAAATTTGCATTTTAATACAAGTGCATTAAAGGTATAGAGGAAGGCCAAGTTGTAGGGAATCAAATTTTGTGCATTCACTGGACACCCCTATGAATTCCCACAAACTAAAAGCTCTTATCCATTTCTTACCTGTAACACGTTACTTTCAGCTTCCTCTCCAGTGATCACTTCTACCTTCGCTAATAAACACTTCCTTGCTGTTGCTTTAGTATAGGCTGCTGCAGACTCTGCCAGTGATTCTGAAATATTATTAGCTGAACAACATTTTGAAAGTCTGAGAATGATTAGCAGATAATTTTATATGACTTATAAAGGTCTCATACAATTATACCAAAACTCTGAGAAATATTGAGACGTACACAAGACATACATTAATAAAGCACGCAAAAAAGGACTGAAATTTTAAGCAGAAGTTAAAGCCTGTCTTTTAATACTTGTTTTACAAGCACAGGACACAAGAGGTAGAAGATCTTAAGTTATCAAAAAGCTTTGTCCCTACACATAATACTTCAAAAGCTTTGCATGGACAGCTGTATGTGCTCCAGCAGTACTGATACTGTTGCCAGCCTGATACACCTGTGCCCACACGTGGACAGCACAATTAATTTTCCACTTTTATTTGGGTTTGCAAGCAGTTTGCTGAAGAAAACCCATAGTTCCCAGAATTTCCATAAAGTCTTGCCAATTTGAAGCCACGTAAATCTAGAACCCAGCAAATGGTACCAAGTTCCAGTAACCTATGGTGCACCCACTCAACACAATACACATTTGACTCAGACATTCAGTCACTGGAAACACAATAGAATTGTTAAAAAAAGTTTGCCACATTTCCTCTACACTCTGTAGGTCCAAGTGACAGTTAATTCTACTTTCCTTCTGCTGAAGATACCCTCAATACCCAGAATGACCATGAACAGTGCAGCCTGTACATGCTTAATATTAGAGAATCTACAGCATCCAGCACCTCCCACACCCAGACTGTATCTTTTGTTACTGGGGACATGTTTTTGAAAAGGAAGAGGATGTTGAAAAATACCATCATTTAAACAAAGATTAACTACCATTCCTGAAGTAATATTTTGTTTTTCACCTTTCTCTGGTGTGGCCTCCTGAGAAGATGATTCAGACCCAGACTCTGTAGCAGCATTCTCCTTATTACTCTCTGTACTACCTTCATTTGATTTTGGGGGACTCTATCGCAAAAAGAAGAGGAGGTAAACATAAGACAGAAAACACACACTAATTCTTCCAAACAGAAGCAGGGATTTGCTACTGAGGGAGGCCTCAGTGTTTATAAACCATATGGCAAAAGAAGTATCTCATGGACAACATGCTTCCACAGTAAAAGCTATTCTACCACCCCAGCAAAGGAACTGAAAACGGTATGACTTGAAAACCAGTTCAAATTATTTTCCTTTGAACTGAAATCAACTTTCAATCCTTATTTTGAAGTTATGTTTTACAAAGTAAGCCAATTTCAGCTATAGTTCAACTCATGGCACAGTCAACTGAACTCCGTGCTTGGTGGTTAGACAGGTATGAATGCTCAGCATTAAATGCTTCCATTTTGTTTCAGCACAGGAATAAAAAGAACAGCAGGAAATAATGAGGCACTAGAACTTATTCCTTAGGCTGATACATAATAAACAGCTTTTCTTGAATCATACCTCAGTTACTGAGGCAACCACCTTACTGCCGAACTTGACTCCCATCAGGATGGGATTTCATGCCACTGAACTGCTCTCCATTTCAAGGACAAACATAAAACATTCTCCAATACTTAAACAGCCATTTAAATAACAAGTTGTGCCATAAAGTGCTTGGGCGCCTGACTCTCCTTACAGAGAGTTTGGCAGGGAAATCCCAGAGAGCACTGCTGGGCACACAACAGCACATCAAACTTTGTACACTGCACTCAAAGTTACCTACAAGGGAAACTGCTGAAAAAACCACACTCAAGTGGCAAGTATCATTAAAGGTTCTCAAAATTCCTGAGTGAGAATCCATAACAAACTACTTGCAGAATTACACATGTCATTCATGGTGGACACTCACTAGGACTCGCTCGCTCATGTTCTGTCCAAAAACAAACTTGTTGCTAGATGCATCTGCACTGTTTGTAGAGTTCTCTACACTGGAAAAAAAAACATAGGCGAAAATTAATTCAACTTAGTAACATGAGAGCACATGCTGGTTTTACAGAACAACAATTGTCTCAGAATGAAGACAAATGATTTTGTCACTGCTCCCTTTAGAAAACCAATTACATACAAAGCAATACTGAATGCTAAGTGAGGACTTACTTATTAAAACAGTATTCTACATGCACAAACTTGAATTATCACACTTTTTTTAGGTCAATTTTCTCAGAAAAGGAAAAAACTGAAACAAATGCACTTCCAATATAGTAACTGAAGCAAAGGTGGCAGGGATAAGTAATGCCTTTTATTAGACCAGTTGCAATACCACAGCCTCTCCAAGAAGTTTCACAATCCCATCTCAGCCTTTACTTCTTCCTTAGAGAGTAATCATCCTCATCCCAGTGGTGTTTTTAAATCCCACTTAGGAAGGACAACGGTTTTACTTTTTACAGACTCAAAAGACTTAACAAGTCATTGTTCATATGCCTTCCCATCAGGCATACCTTTCTAAGACACCAATGTATTCTCAAAGTGAACATACAGACCACTCAAAATCAAGTCCAAGTGCATTTCACAAAGTTTGGAAAATGGGGGTACATAGGTCATCACACGATTAAAGCGAAACCAAACAAGCCTTTAAATTGTACATGCAGAGTTGCTATTTCTGAATAAGGAGATTCATAGAAAACAGGAGATGCTCAAAGGAGATTCACAGAACAGAGGAGATGCTCAGAGGAAGACAGCTTTACCTATTAAAGGAATTCAATACCACAGTTCTGAGCTCCAAATGTTAATGGGGAACTCAGTAGACCTACCGGTATCTGCCAAGCAATTTAGGACATTTACAGCTTTTTTTAAAAGTTCATTGACTGCAAAACTGCCTACTTCATGGTGAACAACAGGTCTTAAAGATGAAGAATACAAAGGCAAAGAAAGCAAGCACGCATTGGTGCACTTCCTACAATTATTTCATGACCTCAGACAAGAATTTCAGCTTGCTCCAGGAACAGAGATGTTGCTTTCCATTACTCTTGCTAGGATTTCCCCCTCATGCTTTTCCAGTTATTACCTGAATTCACAGCAATATGTAGTAAGACATTTTTCTGTTTTCTACTTTGTGTATACTACTTGATATTTTTGACTACTAAGCCAGCATTTTCACAGAGCTGTATTGTTACCTTAAACTCAAGTGAAGGCTGCCAGCTCAGAATTAACTAGTTGGAAAAGGTCCCTGAGGTCATCAAGCCAGCAGTTTTCTCCTAGCTGCCTCACTTCACTTATATCTACATCATATTTCTTTTGATGCTATTGCTTGACCAGGAATTCTCTCAAAAACATACCACAGTGTAATGGGTTAACCTTGGCTGGCCACCAGGTGCCCACAGTCTCTTTAACCCCTTTTTCCCCCTGAAAGGCAGGCAAGGGGAAAAGAATATGATGGCAAACGGTGGGTTGAGATAAGGCAGTTTACTAAAGCAAAAATTAAAGCAAAGCAAAGCAAAGCCCGCGCAAAAGCAAAAAAAATACTAATCTAATCTCTCCTTCCCATCCGCGGCGATGTCCGGCCACATCCAAAGAAGTAGGGCTTCAACGCGTGTAGTGGCTCTCTTGGTGAGCCACCATGGGAGACTGTGCATGCCCCCCCCCCTTCCTGCTTCTCCCCAGCTTTATATCTGAGCTGATGTCATATGGTATGGAATATTCCTTTGGTCAGTCTGGGTCAGCTGGCCCACTTGTGTCCCCTCCCCAAATCCTGCCGTCAGTCGGGGAAGGGACACTACAGTCCCAGTGCTGTGCTCAGCAGGAGCCAAAACACTGGCGTGTTATCAGCACCACTCCAGCCACCAATGCACAGCACAGCACTGTGAGAGCTGCTGTGTGGGAAACGGGCTCCATCTCAGACAGACCTAATACACACAGTTAGGTTCCTGCTTATCCTGGCCCTCTATATTGCTCTGAAAATCTTCCTTTTGTGAAAAAATACTTTTTAAAACTATTATTCCCTTTCTCCATAACATATATTAAAAATACTGAACATAAATACAGTACAGATTTCTACAGGATTCTACTGGTAGGTCCACTTCATTCCATCATTGTTTCTTTCTAATTATAAGAAGACTGATCTTATGCTTGTTAGCTTTCTGAACAGACTTTGGTGAGGATGTGGTCATGTAAATTGTATCAAATGCATTTCCCTTGACCAGATGACTGAGGATTCCTCCAGATCTGAAAACTGGCAGCGTGTTCTTCAGAAGCCTGGGTTTTCAACAACCCAGTCTAAACCCTGCATTTAGTAAAGAACAGAATCACAAAGAATTTTCCTGCAAGAGTAAGGGAAACCGTCTTACAGGTTTCCCCATAGTCTCACCTGGAACTGATGTACTGTAGAAAATAGTTTGTTGCAGAAGGTATATCTGATGTAGGAAGGCCAGCATTCTGCACATCAACAGTTTCATCACTTTCATCTCCTAGCTAGAAAAGGAACAAGTGTACATCGACAGTTTTAATTACTGACCACAAGTTTTCCAACTCATTCTTTCTAAAGACAAAGTTAGATCACAAATGTTTTATACAATAAAATAATACATGCCTATGTCCCAATATGACCCTTTCTTTTATTACGCTAGGAAACCTGTGCAAACCTGTCTTCAACAGGAGGTACTAACAATCCAACTCAGTTACTCCATGGTTATTCATTGGTTTGAACCCAAGCTGCTCTATTTTTCTTTTCTCACCTTTTCCATGAAGTCTCAATTGCATGGGAGCATCTTAGGACCACATTTCAACTTAATTCTGACTCAAAAGAGAAAAGACTACATTGCACTGAGCTTTAGATGTTACTTATGATTTCAGCAGATGTCCTTATTTTTGAAGAAGCTTCTTATGCTACTTAACAGAATTAATGCATTTACTAAATGTCAGTAAGACTAGTTTTATTAAACAGCCAACTCAGCTGTGTCTGCAGCTTTTAACTTCACACATATACACTGAGGTTTTAACCTTGTCATATAGTGGTTTCAAAGTTCTCCATAAACTCTTAGTCAAGAGAACAAATGTGTGTTTACCTTAACTCTGTCTCTCAAGTTTTGCCCAAATACAAATGCTTGCTGTGCATTTAGTTCAGCCTTCTCACAGCTGTCATCATCTGAGGTATTGTTGGACTCCTTTTTCTGACATTCTCCTGCCTAAAACAAAAATGGAAAAACGTAGCCTAGGTAATAGATTTTCTTTAAATAAAAAAACATTATTACAGAGTGAGTCACACACTCATTTGCAGTGACAAGCCAATAACAACTCCAAAGCTACGAGGCAAGTTTTGCATTTAGAACAATGTCACTGTTATTTAGAGAATATGAATCAGAGGATAGGTTCAAAGGAATTTCTAATAATTTTTTGGTCAAAACAGTGATCAAAGAAGCATCAATTTCCAACTTGTGCTAGGCTACCTGAGATCTCATACAGTCAAGTCTCAAAAAAATCCCCAGATGGCAGTTTTACATTTTGGTAGCCTAGTTCAATGTTCAACTGCACTAAACATGACAGTTCTGTACTAATACCTACGTGGAATCCCCATTCACCACACCTGCAGCTTCTCATTTGTTTGGTAGACTCTTCCAAATTTCATTTTATCTTGCCACAGCCCACCACTTGATGGCTGAGGAGAACAATCCAATTTCTCTTCCTAGTCCAAGAGAACATCCTCAGCTTTTCACTCTCTCATCACACATTCTGAGCTCCAGACTCTAGTTCCCTTAGTGATTTTTGAGTGTCTTTCATGTACTGGCAAGCTTCAAACTACACACAGTACTACTGATGCCACCACACCTTTGGCAAGAAAAGGGAATGATCGCTTTCCTGAACTTAATGGCTGCAGTCTTAGTAAAGTAGCCTAGTAAGTTCTCTTAATCAATAAAAGGGTGCACACTGCTTATTTGTGTTCAACCTATTGTTCATGACTGCTGCCAGCACCTGAAGGTTCCTGAACTTTTTGTTCTCCTAAGGACCTTATTTCTATTCTACACCTCTGCTGCCTGCTTTCTGCAAGCAGCTCCATGACCTCTCCCCTGTGGCTGCTGGGACTGCATTTTCCCTGATTATTCCCATACTATAGTTCTCATTTCATTATACTCAGGGTCTGCCATATGCAAACCCTTAGAGCGGTGCTGGAAAGCAATTGCAATCAGCATGGGAATCACCCCCTCACTCTTCTCTTCCAATTTCCTACCCCCCAGCTTCTGATACCCATGAGAAGCACCCACCATTATGGACACACAAAACCTCACGAGTGGCCTGCACCCAGCAGCTGCCCCTCAGCAAACCACACTTCCATCAGCATCAACAGCACCATAAGCAGAAAATAACCCAGAAGAGTAAGAAGCCTGAGCACATTCTGAAGAAAACCATACAGTTACTGTGGGAAGAGTATTAGGGGCACCACCCGTTTCACTGGAGAGGACATCCAAGGGGAAGATGCCTGTATAGGCAGCCCCTGTTACTAGCCTTCATGGATGGCTGGCCCACTTTTTGCTTTCCCTTTCTCCAAAAACAAAAAGTAACTGGCACCCTTAAAAGACTATCAGCTGTAGATTTGCTAATAAATTCTGTACGTGAGAATTTGTCTAAACATTCTTCATGAAATGCTAGGACCTTCGAGACTTTGCACAGCTGCTGTCTAGCTAGTCCCTCTTCAGTTCTTGTGATACATGGGTTCTCTCACCCCAGGTACAGAATTTTGCATTTGTTGATCATCAGCTCACTTCTCTTGGCTCACCAGCACCTGCCTTCCAACATATTGACCATTTCCCCTTCCCACAATGTACTGGCATCCACAAACTTAAGATTCACTTCACCTTGCCAGGTTGTTCCTGTAAATGTTTAACAGTCCTAAGGAGTGCCTCTAGTGACTGACAGACTTCCAACTGGCTGCTACCCTCAAAGTCCACTGCTTCAGTGAGTTTTTCACCTACTCTAAATTCCACCCAACTAGTACACCCCTTTTCAATTTGGCAATGATGATACTTCCTACCATCCAAAGATCTTGCATAAAGTCAAAAACAAGTATTGGTCTCCTTCCCAATTTTCTTCCCATTTTCTTTCCAATGGTTGATATAACGCTGTATTTTGGATTCAAGATGAGAATAATGTTGATAACACACTGATGTTTTGGTTGTTGCTCACTTGTGTATAAACTGGAGGAGCTGCTTGGAGGGGCCAATTTGCAGCTGGGGGATAGGCTAGGCACAGGTGAGTGAGTGGTGAGCAATTGTATTGTTTTACTTGTGTTTTATTTCTCTCTCCCCTTTTAATTACAATTATTATTATTTTACTTTATTTCAATTATTAAACTATTCTTATCTCAATCCACTAGTTTTGCTTTATTTCCTGATTCTTTCCTCCACCCCTCTGGATGGAAGAAGGGGGCAAGCAGCTCCATGGTACTTAGCTGTCAGCAGCTGGGGTTAAACTACGACCCTCTCTCAGCACCCATGGATGCATCCTGTCTCATCCCACATAGACTTGTATGCCAAACTGTCTAAAATGGTCTTTAGGCATATTTACTGTAGTAAAATTCACTCCTCCAAACTTCCCCTAGAAAAAGGGTCTTGGTTTCTACTGAAGAGGTCTTCTGAGAAGTCTACCAAGACAAAGGCATTGACTCCCTCATATTTTTCATCACTAGGTTCCCTCCAATGTTTTGCAGCAGGCCTACAATTTTCCTTCATCTTGCTTTTGCTGCAAATACCAGAAGAAGCCTTGCTTGCAGCCCTTTCATCCCCAGTCATTTCCAGCTAAGCTTTGGCTTTCCCAGTTCTCTCACATATCCCAGGCAACCCTTTTGAATACTTCTCGGGTACCTTGACTGCTCTCACAAGTTACATACTCCTTCCTTTTCTGGATTTACGGAGCTCCCAGCTCATCTGTACTGGCTTCCTGACACACTTGCACAATTTAATGAGCTTTGGGATAAACTACTCATTCCCTGAGGTGACTGTTCATGAAGACAACAAGCCCTTCCATCCTTCAGAATCCTACCAACTAACTCGATGAACAGAAGCTGAAGTCTTCTATCCTAAAGTTTAGATCTTTGTTCACTACTTATCTTCCCCAGTTCCCTCAGGATCTCAAACTCCATCTCATAGCTGCTACAATCTCAACTACTCTCAACCTTTGTATTTCGAAGCAGTTCTCTGCTGTGAAGACCAGGTCCTGTTGAGTACCTCCCCGGTCAACTTACCCAGCGTGTGCAAAGACTGTCATCAGCTTAATCCTAAAATCTTCAGGAATATTTCTACCACGACTCATTACCATTTTATCAAGTGTCCAAGTACTTAAAATTCTCCCTTAGAACCAAGGTCTGTAATTGTGAAGGTTCTAGTTCTCCAATGGCTTTTAGTTACTTGCTCCACTTGATCAGTCCAATTCTAGTGAAGGTTCACTTTAATCCCCCTCTTGTTGGCTTTCCCTCTGATCTTAACATATGAATCCTTGATCAACTCAGTGCCTTACCCAAAACAAAGCCTCTGTATTCAAGCAGCTTCTGTGAGCATAGTGGAACCCACCCCTGTCTGTCTTTCCAGCTTTACTTCCTAATAAGCCCATACACTCCAGTTGACCAAGTGAACCATGTATCCAAGCGTATCCATGATCCCCAGGGAGGTTACAGAAGTGTCATTGCACATGGATGGGCCTCCTGTTAGTTTCTTCACCAGGGCATTGCTACCTCCAGGTGGCAGCCATGGTACTTCCTGCCCATATAACATAGAGCAAAGAATGCAGTTGGAAGACAACACCAGATTGTGTCCTAAAGTTTTACAAATCATATTTCATTTTTAAGGGACAATAATCTTTGCATAACCTAGCTGGTATCATTTGCCTTCAGAGTCTAATTCTGGCATTTCAAAGACATTCTTTTTCTGCTGGCAATCAGAAACGGGCCAGTGTTGACCACTGGGAACAGTCCTCCACCACTGAATGATAGACATGGTAAACAAAAGGAAAAATCATTGCCTAGAATCTCCTTAACAGGTCCTCCTCTTTCCAGATAAAGATCAGCATGCCCCTGCTACCAAAACGGGTGAGGGCTGCATAGTGGGCTTGCCCAGCTGCCTATCAAGCTTCCCTGCACATCTGATGACTTTCAGCCACCAGACTCTCCTATCAGCCAAGGGAGGTTGGATCAAACGCTGCACCATGTACCCATCTAATGTCTGTGCTGCTTAGGGCTTCTGCAGTTTCCTAGGGATTCTCAAGACAGAGACCACATAGGTACAGGTGCCACAGAACTGCTTGAAGTAGGACAACCATCAGACTTGAGAACATTCCCACTCTGCTATCTTGTATAACCACAAGACAAAGACAGAGAAAGCTTTTCTGCTGGTAAAATAAGACCATCACTCACACCTGCTCTAACAAAGGCAGACCATGCTCTGGTAAAATATTGCATGTAGTTCTGCAGAATACAACATACTTGCCTCACAAGGAAGCCTTCTCTATGTGGTACATCAAATCTAAGCCACAGATCTGCACATACAACTACCAGTATGAAACAATTCCAGAAGTCATCTTACACTCTTATCAGACAATCTAATATCCTGCAGAGGCTCCAGCATTTAACACAAGTACTGCATGAACTCAAATTACTTCTAGCTGTGCTAAAATCTTTGAGCAGATGAAGCTGACTACAAATTCCAAGACAACGAAGAACATCCCACCACACTCCTTTGTAAAACTGCAAATGCTCAAAGCATTACACCATTTAATATTGAGCCTTCAGAAATCCTTAGCATCCAGATTTAAGACCTTTCTTCTATCAGAAAGCTTTCCCCCAGGTCAGTTGATTAAAAAAATTAAGAGGATTTTTGGATGTTAAAAGCATATAGAGGGTCTCCCTAATGATATTACTCAGCAATAATGAGCAGGTCCCAACAAAGTTTTCATACTGGTCTATGCAAGGAGTTTACTTATCATTACTCAGTAATAGCAGTAGTCTCTCACTAAACCTTAAAAAGCCATTCACAAGTGTTTCTGCTTGGATATTCAAGATTGACACTTGAATATCAAGTAAACTCTTCCATGCTCCTATATTAACAACACTACTTCTATGCTCAATATGGCAGCAAAAAGCAACCAAATGCCTAATGAAGCTACCAAAAACCCCCCACTCAAATTCCCTAATCATCCTCCTAATGTTATCAGCCAAGACCTTCAGATGTCAATGTTTAGCTCAAAATCTGCAGGGAAGAAAGGACTGGACACACTGCACAGAACTGGAAGGAAATATTTCATTACTAGTCTTTTAAGACAGCAAATAAACAACTTCTGATGCAAGTAGATGTCTTTTGCTCCAGGTGAAGCTTTTCCGCCTCTCACTACCCGCACTCTCCATTCCCAGTGGGGAATTCATTTGCTGATGTTGGGTTTTAACTGTTCAGAGAATATTTATGTCTGTCACTTTGAGTCTCCTTCTCCAACTCACCTTCTCTTCAGAGTCAGAACTTTTCAGTGTTGCATTACTTGGTGATTCTGACGTGGCTACAGAATCTGGTGGGATATTTAAACCATTGGTGCCGCTGCTGAGAACTGCAACATGAAAAGAGAAAATTACATATATCCTCCAGATATTTCGACTGTTCTAAAAGGTTTCCAACATAAATTGCATGCAGTTTTCTAGTTTAAGTCCACAAAAGATTGCAATGCAAACTAGAGCTCCCACAGTATTTTGCAAGAGACATGAGGACCACGATTCAGCAATTCTTAGCAGAATCAAAATTCCAAATGCAGAAAACCAAGTCAGCAAAATGACATTTAATCAATCAAATGGTGCATAGAACTTCAACACATACAACCATCCTGCTCCAATCTAATACTGTTCACAGCCAGCAGGGCTCCCCTTTGGACTGATCTACCTGCTCTCATAATGAACTCCCACAGAAAATCTGTACCTCAACATTAAGTTCTCTGTAGAGTCCAATCTGTGCCAGTAGGCACATCAAGAAATCAAGCTATGCTAGATTCAGCATTACTGTTCAACCAGACTTTAACAGAAGCCTTGGGCTAGGGAAACAGAGTCTTGGAAACACAGACACTTCTTTAACTTCTGGTCTTTAATCATTTCTATTAGCTACATCAAATTCCATAATAATACAATAAGCATTATATGAATTATCAAACTTGAGAATCAAAATTCTATATTCAGGATTAAAATTGTAGTCTCAACTCCAAAATGGTCCCCAAGCCCAGAGGCACCTCTCTGCCATTTAGGCACTTTACTGCTGATCAGTTATCAATGATAGCTTATTACACCACAGTCAATGCTGTCATTTGAGATTGTTAGTCCACACCCTTATTCCAAAACCCAGGCATGGGCTACATTGAAGTTAGAGAGACCTGGAAATGTCAGACAGTTGTCCTACACAAGACTGGAAGTTTCCACTATGTTATCTCTCATGTAACACAGATACATTTAACATTTAAGATATTTCTCTTCTGAAAGGAGAAACATAGAAAAACTAGGTGGATGTTGAATAAAACCAGACCACTATACTAAACAGATTTAATATTTTTGTTCTCTCTCCACAACATTCTAGAAAGCAAAAACATTATTTACCCATCTGTGAGAAAGCTTTTGGCTGTGGTGCCTGTAATACTGCTGGACGGAGCACACTTCGTTGCTGTTCCTTCGGTTTCTGGCTAGGGAGACCTGCAAGTGCAAGGTTTTTTCAAGAGCTATAAAGCTTTAAAGTTGAAAAGTTCAGCTTCATCTAATCTTCTCTGTAACTGCTTCCAACAGAACAACACACAATGAAAAAACAGACATCAGAAAAGCTTCCACTCCCTTCTTATCCATCCCTCACTCAGCCTCAAAACAGAATTAGTTCCTGATAGAGAAGACAATTTCCTAGCCTTAAAAGACACTCTAAAATATATTCTACCTTACCCAGGAAAGCACAGAAGGAGAGTTTACTAGTGACTCAGAAATAAAAGCCAAGATATAAGAGAAATGAACAATACATCAGCAATCCTGTTTATGCACTGACATTTCATTCAGCTACACATCCTAAGTTTTCTCATTCCAATGAAGCAATATCCAGCTACTGGGAAAAGGGTTTTTTTTCCCCTCCTTCATACTATCAAACATATTGGTAGTGTAATAGTTGTGTCACTTAACAACTTTTGGATTCTTTGAATTAACCTGGCCTCCTTGGTTTGCTATAGCTAGATGCACAGCACTACAACTCTAACTGCTGTGATTCAGAAAGCCAATTGACCTTAAACAGCCTAATAAAAAAAAACCAACCACCAAACATCATAACATCAATTCTAGAAGGTTATGGCAATCCCAGCAGGTTCCATATGTTTCACTGAACAAAGTGAAAGTGAACTCTTGATTCAATAAAATACTGCAACAGAACTCACTCATGGCAGCTAGTTCATTGCAGGCCAGCCATATTCAAAGGATGTGACAACAGTGGAATAGAACAACTATCTCAAGTTCAAATGTTCACATGGCAGCTCAAAAGCTTTTCCATTTCTTAAATTTACGATTCTTCTTGCAAATTAAATAAAGTTTACATATAGATATATAACAATAGCTTTCAATACCTAAATAGTTTGGGGGTTTTTTCCCCTCGAACTCCTATGGAGATGGTACTATTAATGTCTTCACATAGAGGCTGGGTCTACATTAGTAAACAGGGAAACCCAGCCATAGCCAACCTGTATTGCAGAACAGGCAGAATCAAAAAAAAAAAAGCCAGGGAGAGCACAAGTGGGAAGTGACCAACTTCAGACTGCCCTGTCTTGATCTCAGACTGAGCATCCAGTAATGGCTGGAACTTGCTTAGGGCACTCTAGAAGCACCTCTTTTGTTCCAGTTCACTATCAAAATAGCATGCTAAGCAGAGACAGACAGGAGATACACTTCAGACATGGCTGATCCAAAGCAAAATGTGGATGTGCCCATATACACTACCCAGTGGATATGGGCACAACCATTCTGGAGAAGATGTTTTTCTGCAGACACACAGGTATTGCCATCTTCCGGTTACAACTGTGGGTTAAAGGAACTAACTACTAACTAAACTACTACTAACTAAATAAAATGCTTCAACTGGTTTCTTTGTACTATTGCAGAAAACAGTGAACTCACCTGCACTAGGTGCCTGACCATGGATAAGTATTGGTGGCTTCAGCCGGAATCCACTGCTCTTTTCCTCTGGAAGGAAAATACAAAATTGCAAGAACAAAGCTGTAATTATACTACAAATATCTATTAAGTCACAAAATTCTTCATGTTTTTCTCATTGTAACAACCCACGAGTTCTGTAAATATCCAATGTCATTAGGAGATTTCCAAAGAACAAATTTCTTCTTCCAAAACAAATCTGAATTTCTAGTGATCCCTGCAGCAAGTATGTATTACAGACAAACACAAGCTGTTGTAAGCAAAAAATTCACAATTTTTTTCAGGAGAAACAGGAAAAAGATCGTGTTCACACAAGAAATGGAGCTCCTTCTGTGACAG
Source organism: Serilophus lunatus (assembly GCA_013399895.1). NCBI lineage: Eukaryota > Metazoa > Chordata > Aves > Passeriformes > Eurylaimidae > Serilophus > Serilophus lunatus. The sequence goes on from VXBA01002461.1 coordinate 57,290, forward strand.
ACTTAATAGAGATAATAGGGTTTAAGTGAGAATAGAGCTAAAAGCAGGACAGTTAAAAATATGACTGAACATGACAGGTGCTAACAAGCATCCAACTACTAATTATCATTAATTAAGTTAAACTTAATTGCTTAATATTAGTTTCTTGTAATTTCATTAGCTTTTACTGTGTGTTTTTATAGTATGAACATAGAAGAAATTCCTTCACTTGCACTCACAATGGTTAGGGCTTTTAGATAAAGTATCAAAATATTAAAGAAAATATTCATAAATCCACAGCTATTAAAATTTGAGTTCTTAAGAACTCACAAGGAACAATTACACTTTTTTCCTTTTAGGGCCACGATGTCTGTGCTTAGAATAACACAACTCAGCATCTTATAGTCTCACTGTACTTGGTTGTTCTCATCCCAGTTAAGCATAAAATACTGACATGCACTAAAGCAATACCAACACAACTGAACCAGAATGGGGGCTAACAAAATCAGTTCTGTCAACACAGGGCTCACAGGTCATGGCACAGATTGTGGTTGTTTTGCTTTCCAATATAAAAGAACAGCATTTCAAAGCAAAAAAATGAAGATTTCTTGTAAGTTTTACTGTGAGGTTAACAGGGATTGCAGTCTTCTGCCATCACTCCAAAAGCCTTTAACAGTTTTGCTAATTATTATTTTAATTATCTCCAGCAAGGATGAAATCAAACAATGAAGTGAGCAAGAAAACAGCTCCAAGATCACAAACATCATCACTTCCAATCTCACAGATAGGATCTTACTTCTCAAGTATCAGAGTGCTTTAGATCACAACAAATTCACAACAGTTTGACAAAAAGCAGAAAAACGAGGAAGCTCACCTGGTTCTGAGTCAGAATTGCCTGTAGAGGGTTCACAGAAGCTTGATGGCATAAAGACATTGTTCTTTGTTACTGCAATCAAGGAGAAAAAAATAAATTAAATTGTGTATGCTATTCTTAATTATAAACCTGTTCCCAGACATATCAAGGCTTCAAATTGAAAATTGTTTTTCTAGTAATTGGTTTTACTTTGTTTTTATTTCCCCTAAACAGCATTCCAGCAAAAGTAGTAAACAAGTCATTGTCTCTAAGTTCCCTTAGTTTCTCTTGAAACAGAGAAAGAATGAATTTCATAAATGCAGGATTCCAATTGAATTGTATCTGAACCAAGAATTACGAATGATGTTAGAATGTATAAAAGCATTACAAAATAGGTATAACATTGTTTGCAATGCCTGCTAAATAGTAGGAGTGAACATCTGGGTTCTATGGGATGGCACAGTCTAAACCAAGGGCCAGGTAACTTAGGTTTGAACTGTCCTGCAAAGACAAAATCCTGGAGAAACAGAGGAGAGTACATCAGAGTACTGGCAGATGTCACTTCAGCAGCGTAAGTTATCAAAAGGGAAAAAATGTTTGGCAGGAACAGGAAAAAGACAGTGTTTCTTTTCCACCCTTTGCTGGGATTGGGAGAAGCAAGCAGGAGCGAGTTTGGTTGAGGCCCTGTCCAACAGTTTAGTTTTTCTGGTGTCACACAAAGAAACATAATCTAGTTTCTGAAATAGGATGATCAAAGAAGGAGACATGCATTAAGAGTCACAAAGCAACAACAGCACTTTGGAGTTTTTGTCTCCCATAAATCAGACTGGATGAGGAAGGTATAACAGTATCTATCCCCTCTTTTAGCACCTATAAGGTTGTGGAAGACACTTAAGTATGTTGAAAAGAGAAAGGAAGTTCATCTCTGAAAACTGTTTTACTAAAAGGTGCAGCATTTGCTTTTTATAATTAAGTTTTAGATATTTTTTCATATTTGCTTCTTTCCTTTAACTCCACTTTCTCTCTTTTTAATATTTAACACATTTCACAGAAGTAAAATTCCTATTCTTGAGAAAATCATAACCCCACAGAAAAATTAAATTGGGAAAGTGAAAGATTTTCTGGAAACTAAAGCCATCAAATAATGTCAACAGTATTCAAAGAGGTCTTTACGGAAATTGCAATTCCAAACAAAATTGTCACTTCTCTTCTGCTGTGTTTTGTTGTCAAGAACAAGGGAGTCAGTGAATAAATGACCATATCCAGTCAGAACACATTATCTAAACAGATGCTTGAGAAGGTATGCTGGACTTCTGGAACATACAGCACTTAACCATCAAAGAGCTAAATAAATTGTTTTCCTCTATTTGTTAACAAATTTTAGCATAGAGATTCTAATCTCATAAAATAAAGACATTGCAGAAGGGAAGTGTTAGTGATTATAGGGAATCTGGGAGTAACAAGGTCCAGCCAATAAGGAATCTCCCAACATGCTACACACATACTGTTATTTTAACAGAAAATCTACAAACAAAACCATCCTCTTCATTATTTTTATTCAGGTAATTCCTTTACTAAGAGTGGTTGGCAAGCTGACAGCAGCAACACTGGTCACTCAATTCACAAGACTGCACCTGGAGACCCACTGAGCTGCACACCAGAAAACTGGGGCTCTGCCCCTGACTGGTAATGCACAAAGTGCATGAAATGAGACTACTGTGCACCCACCAGCAACTACATTTTAAGATTCATAGTCATTTTTTCCTTTAAAATTAAAAGCAAAATAACTAGGCTTTCACCTTTTCATCTCCTGAATGTGTTGTATGTGAGAGGAATATTTTCTTACTTATGTGAGAGGAATACTTTACTCTTCTCTCCTTTAACGTTTTTCTAATCTTCTTTATTTCAACTAAAATGGTGGAAATAAAGTAGCAAAGTCTCCAAATTTGGCTGAAACACTGACATGCCTTAACTAAAATAATCCTCAACCAAAGCTAAAACCTTCATATTTTCTGTGAAGAGAGAAGAAGGTGGCACAAATCTTAGAGACTGTACCCATGGGTGAACAAATAGGAAACATGATTGCTCCTGTGCACATCAACTGCACAAATTTACCTCAGTGATTTCACTGCCCTGGCTGCACACACACACTCAGGGGCTGTGGTCATTCTCTTTTGTGTTCACCAGGTATTTCAGGGATGTACCAAACCCTCTCCTCTTTAAAAGGGATGGGGGAAAAGAAAATTACTAGAACAAGCACAAGCCAAGACTTGGAAGGCTTCCCTGGCAGCAGAGTAACGAATAAAAAGGTAGCATTTATACAAATTTGTTAAGAAGCGATCTGATAAAACAAATCAAAAGGATTTCTCGTTAATTCTTCAATTTGACAGCACAGGATTAAGGGCCGAGACTACAAATTTATAAAATTACAGACAGGAAATACTTTAAAAAACTATCAACTGCTTTGGGCTTCACCAAATTTGCTAACATGGACCACAGAAAAACACAGTGCACATAGTTGCTGTGGTCCTAAGACCGCTGACATGACTGCAAAAAGAAAAGGTCTCAGAAGGAAACCCACCCCTCATTTACAGTGTAGCAGCAACACTTACCTGACTGAGGAGGGAACTGAGTTAAGGATGAAGTTCTCTCACGTTTTACAGGTGGACAGTAGCTTCCATCCTCTCGATCAGATTCTGGACAAAAAAAGCAATTAGAGAAAATGAACAACATCCCAGCAAGACACACACTTGTGGCTTTTAATCTTACAAAAAAATCTCTTACCATCTCCATCTTCTGGACTTGATCCATCTGCTGATCTCTGAAATCAGATTACAGTGATCAAAAAAAATCACATACTGAACATTTCAGTCTCTTCAGATTGATCCAAATGTTCTGATCATCAGTTTTGAGATTTTTTCTTTACTGTCCATGAGATACACCCAAGGCAAAGCATTACTTCCATGTATGTGTAGGCATATTGAGTTTCACTCAGAGACTATTAAATACGATTAATTACAAAATATTTCATTTAAAAATAAGATTTCTGAAAATTAATATGCCAAAACCAATACCCTTAGGGATCATGCAACAATTATTACAGTTACATTTTCTATATACTGAAAGTTTGAAAGTGACAGTTTTCAAATTTGGTTCAATTTTAAAATTATCATAGATGTCCCAAGCTCAACATAAACATACCTATTATTGGGGAGTTCATTCCAAAGCACTTCCCCTAATTCCTGTAAGTGATGTTAGTTCCCCCAACAAAACAACACCAACAAAACAACAGCATTAGAGGAATGTCTTTCAAAGCACACTCTATAAACCAGTAAAATAGTATTTTTACTGGAATTAGTAATGGATGTTAGTCTCCTAACATCTTTCAGAGTACCAGGAACAAAAAAGAAAGCATAACAGGCTGCCAACTATCATAATATTCAAAAAGTCTTTGAACAAAGGTTTTACATATTTTCTAAGGATTCCTATATCTCTTTCCTCCTACTTGCTCTGCCAGTTCCTCAGCTCATATAACCTCCCTTGCTCCTGCAAAATGCATTCCCATAATGGATTCTTTTCACAGTGGAAGGTGACCAGGGCAGCACCAGCCCCTTTATCTCATTACAAAGCATCTCAATCAGAAATGTTTAGGTTAGCAAAGACCTTTAAGATCACCAAGTCCAACAGCTCCCTCAGCTCTGCCATGCTCACCATTAAACCATGTCTCCAAGTGCCACATTCATACATCTTATAAATCCCTGCAGAAATGATGACTCCATCACTGCCATGGTTTTTGTGGAACAGGCATTTCCTAATATCCAATCTAATCCTTCAACTTGAAGTGCAACTTGAGGCTATTTCCTCTGGTCCCGTCACTTGTTCCCTGGAAGAACAGACCAACCCCCACCTGGCTACACCCTCCTTTCAGTTAGTTCTTGACATACTGAACCTTCTCCCTAGTCCAACATTACCCTTTCATCCCATTCCTGCTCCAAGACATGTAGACAGACATGTCCTCTTCACAGTCTCACTTCAGAGCTGTGCTGATGTGGGCACAAACAGCAGCTCCAGTCACAGCCCCTGCAGCCCCAAAGCCCCTTCCCTGCCCCGGGGCACTGAGAGCAAAGACACACAACAGGACTGACACCCAAGGAACACCTTGGCTGTAAGAATACCAGAAAGTACAAAACTCTCTACTTAGCACTGCATTTATCTAGAATCCTGATAATACTGTACTATCAGTATTTCACTAAATGTTAAGGAAAACCCACTTACACTGTACTTTGCCTACATAATTAAGGGCTTTTCTGCTTTGTTTTACATTAATAGAAAAATACAGCTACCTCATTAGCACCCCAGTTGAGTTCATTTGAAACCTTTAGCACAGGGAATGAGAAGCTCCTGACAATTCTAGAATGCAACCCCCTCCATCCACACACACCCAGCAGTGTTAACACTGCATTCGATGATCCATGGCTCTTCCTACAGAAATGGTCAAGTCCACAGTACTGGAAGATTGTCTTACTGGTCATTGTTCTTGTCAACATACACTAGTTTCCCAAAAGATAAGGCTACAGAGGAAAACAATGTCATAAGTATTTTAGCAACCAGCATCTGAACTCAGAAACAACTGTATTTTGCACAGAAAGTGTTATCACATACACCAGCAATTTGTTTCAACTTATCAAAAATCCTGAGAGCAAAAGGAAAATATTTGCTAAAAATGTACATGAATGGAACTGCAGATCTCTATATGCAAAAAATCCTTAAAAATAAATAGGTGGTTTCCACTTGAACATCAAAAACTTCTTTAGCTGTTGCTAAAACATGCTGTCTTCTCAATGCTCAAATGACCGATAAAAAAAGCCAAACCTGTAAGGCACAAGCCTCAGATCATCCTACCATTGTAATTTCATTTACTGACACAGGCAATGTACCATCACCATGTTTACAAGGGGCATCAATATCCAAAACCTACTGTACCCCACTGAGGACAGAGTAGAGTACCTGCTCTGATTTTCCATCCCAGTCCAAGAGGTTTGGGAGATTAAAGCTGTGCACCTTTGGACACACAGGGAGATGCCATGGGGGTTGGGATACACAGATGTCCAGTATAAGCACCACTTTCATATGAGGCCACAGGATAAAACAAGTTCCCACTGCAGCTAGAATTGCACTGGTAGCTGCTTCTGGGGGGACTAGACAAAAATCAGGGAAATACATGCATTACAAACCTGACAGACTGCAGAAATGGCAAATTACAGTTAGTGACAATGTACAGCAGTCCAGCCTCTCTGTTTTAGGCCTCTCTTGCCAGCCTACTCAGTCTACTTTTACAGCAGCACATGCCTTACACAAGTAACCTGCACAACACAAATGAAAGGCAGGACCATCTTATACTGTAAGGAACCACCAAGGTGACTTCTCTCCATTCAGTTATTGAGAATTAGATGCTGAAGAGACACTTAAACCAGAAACATCAAAATCCAACCTACAATTTTCTCATTTAAGAGCAGAAGACACCTTTCACTTACTTCCTTCTCCCCCTGGTTTTAGAAATCCAGGTACAGGAAAGTTACAGTTACTTCTAAACAGAGGCTACTAATTTCGATACATTTCTAATTAAGGAAATTGCCTTTACAAATGCTATCAATTGTGTTTTAGGAGTGCAAGTGTCAGCAATTAAGTATAAACATTACTTCCTCACACAGTTGTTACATCAAACTAAGAAAGAAGAACTTCAATCAATTTGTCAGGTTTTGCTTAGTCACAAAATGAATGGAAACAGAGGAAGACAGATTTTGGGTAAAGTAAAAAAAAGTCAATGTAATTCAGGGGGAGCTGTAAGAGCACACTTACAGTGTTTGTCTTTGAAAATGCATTTAAATGCAAGAAGTCACATGTAAAGGATTTCAGAGAACAGCCTTGCAAGTCTGCAGTCCAGACATTCTGCACATACACTGGCATTACTGAATGGCCATCACTTGCTTGAAAGCTGTTCCAGAACCTCTTGGTGAGCAGAGTCCTGCCGGCACTACCATGTGCTGTGGGAGGCTGCCAAGTCAGCTGAGAGTCAGGACACGACCACCTGCAAGAGGCACCGCCTCTGGCCACAAGGTGTTCAAGTCTCAGCAAAAATACCTGGGAATGTACTAACAACACCAAGTAAACAAGAAATACAGTGTCTCTTCTTCAGTCTTAATTTATCCATCTTCCTCCAGCCGTGGGATGATTGCATGAAAACTTCTGCTTTAGCAAACCAGTACAAGCTGAAGATCCATCAGTCTTCTCTACATTTCAAGATAAGAGATGGTTTTACTGCAGGAGGTTGGGATAATTTGAAGAGTGCTTACCAGTGCACGGGAAGGCCAGTTACATGTCCATACTGAGTACTGCAGGATTCCATAATTTTAATAGAATGGAGCCAAGTTCATTGATGCTGAGACAGCTGTTCTGTACAGCCACACATTTCTATGTGATGCTAACAGTATTTTTGGGTTTTAAATTTCTTTCACAACTAGGTTAACTGGACTAAGATAACCATTTGCTGCAGTTTTCTTGGAAGTCTGGTTAATGCAGTTCTCTCAGACAGTTCTAGTAACATTGCAATTTCAAATGACAGAAAACTGAGACAAAGAGTCTGTGACTATTTTTACCAGCTACATTTTCAAATATTAGCTCTTGAAAATTTACCCTTGAAAAAACCCTGATTCTTGCAGTAGGTCATCAAGCAACAGTGAAAACACGGGAAAGTGCTAAACCTACAACTTTTTGTACCTTGCCATGACAATCCATTTAGCACTGGATTTCTTGAAATGGCTCATTCTTGGATTAAAAAAAAAAAACAACCCTTAACCAGTCAGTGTAAAAAAAAGGGTGCAGATATTGGATGGAGCAGACTTAACAAGCAAAGAGCATATGCCTAGGGTGTGGTATCACAGTGAACAGTGATACTTATCTGCACCAAGAAAACATGGTCCACCAACCAGAAAGATTAGGAATACTTAAAATTGCTCTGAAAGACTGTATGGCAGCAGTCATTTAGCCATCTAATCTTTCAGAAAGTATTCTTCTGCATCACTAGTTGAAAAATCTTAAATTATGAGCACTGACAGCCATTCCCACCACAAGGTACCGACTTCTCCCCCCAATACCTCAATGCAAAATTCTGCTTTAGTGGGATCCCCAGTACTTTTAGTCTATGGAGTACCTCAGAGGCTGGCAGGACAAGCTCCTTCTATATCCAGTGAAAACACAGTATTAGCTGCTCATTTTATCAAGCTACACTATTAAAGGGAATAAAGAAGTCTACTCTGCTTGAAGTAAAGCCCTCAAATATAGACACACTTTCTCACTCATTTAGAAGTGCTCTTGTCCTTAGCAATCACACAGTTCACACCCTAAATTGTAAAATACCTCAGGTATCTTCTACAATTATAATACTAGGGAGACCCAAACAAATTTAATTTCTACTAATTGGAACAAGGACTTAGAGAGGACTAACAGTTGAGATCAAAGAGCCAGACTGACAGTGAGCTGCACTCCCTGTAGTGAACAGTAATGGATTCTACCGAGTGGAAGGGACTTGTTCCTCTCATCCTTTTAGCAGCAGAAGTACTTGGTAGGTTGACACTTACCCCTGTCAGTTCTTGTTGAATAGGAGCAAGCTGGGCTTCAGAAGTGGGACTCAGGGTAGCACTGCCTGAGGCCACTGCGGGAGCAGGGTGCTCAGAGTTGCGCTCACCAGCGGGTTCTGTGTGACCCAGACCATGGTGGGGGGGCTCAACCTCTCCCTGGGGCTCCTCGCCTGAATCCGACAAAGCCTTTGGCTCTGCAGGGGACTGTGAGCAGAAAACACAACGTGCCTTCAATGCAAGGCTGCAACATGAAAGCAGTCATCCTAGTGAGAAGATCTGCAAGTTCATTTTGAAATTCCCCTGTTTCCACAGTATGGCACAAGGAGCTGCTTGCTGCCGAGACACCAATTAAAACACACGTGAACTGTGCAACAGAACCTGCTGACTGCATTTGCTTCCCCTCCCCATAAAAAGCATCAGTTGGAGAAAATGTACTTTTTTGAAGTTTAGTCAAAATCAGCCACGTTCCTGGCAAAGAGCATCTTCCCAGCAACAGGACTGTAGGGGGTCAACTACCTCTCTCAAAAGATTGAAGGACAGCTGGTAGCTTCTGCCCCCAGATTCAGATACAAAAATTAAATAGATACTGTAAATAGCTGTCTGCTTCAGCCCATGTTTCAGGGAGGTGAAGTTGATTGTAAAGCTTTCCAAAGAAATTAATTATTTTAACATTCACACAAGACACATCATCTTTTCATATTCATGAGATGGTGAATTATGTGAAAAGCAATATCAATGCTTTCTTTCATAAATTAACAAGTTTGCATGTCTATTTTGAGGAGGAGGGTGACAGGATAACTAGTGCACTCTAAAGTGATTTGGCATTTGCTGAACTTCTGCCACACACTTTTCATTTCATCACATCACTTAATGCTGCACATCTCCTCTTGTAGAGCAAAATTTAAGTATTACCATATTCCACCTACATGTGAAGAATAAAAAAGTTAAAAGGCTTTGAGCCCAAGCAACTGTATTGTGATTAAGGACTAAATTATAGTCCATGGATAACGTGCAGGCCATGGATGTGCTCCTAGTTTCAATACATGGGCCAAGCTGCCCAGTGCCTTATGGTGAAGTATCTCGTGAATCAAGCAGTAAGGCAAAGAAGTCACTCAGAAGAACACAACCTTGGTTTGCTCACAGAAAACACTTGGTAAAATGAAGAGAGATTAAAAATGCAAGGTCCATCCAAGAGAGTAAACAGAAGCCTCAAAGATTAACAGCAGCATTTACGTCTTATGGGCCACAAGTTCTTCAACTAAGATTTGGTGAAGAGTTAGAGAAACATTTTGTCTGTCACCAAAAAATTGAGACCAGCACTCTAGTAACCTATCCTTACCTCTTTGGCTGAGGAGAACAGCATGAAAAGGTTATCTGGAGCTGGCTACAAGTACTTACAACATATGTATGTTCATCACAAAGAAAGACAACAGGTAAACATCTCAGTCCTCCACTTGATGCTTAATACCCATTATTCCTAATCCTTTTTTTTATGCCAAGCCTCACTGGCAAGGCCAGGAGCATTGCACAGGCCACTCCAGCTGTCTTTTTCCCTTTGAGGGGAAACAGACATAAAAAAAATACAATAATTAAGTCACAAGTTACCTGCACCACACTAACCACAAAAGAAATTATAAAGCAGCAGCATTGAAGATGTGACACTTCTCAAGGCATGCGATGCACGTGTCCTCTCTCCACTACCCCAAATCCTCCCCACGTATCTCGTAACACAACCCTTTCCCCAACAGCTCCTCAATCCTGCCCAACCTCCTCCAGTCACCTGCATGGCCAAGGCAACTCACTGACCTTGCTGAACGAGGCAGGTTTCTAGTTTTCAGGAAACATGCACAATGGTTTTAACATGTAAACCCCCATCACCTTGCAACTAGTTACCAGACTTGCATTCAGCCACAGCAGAGCCACTTGCACTCAGCTCCTGGGCCAAGAGCCTTCCCATCTCCCCAGGGGCTGGGAGCCTGCCCACTGCAGCACTGGCAGATCCCAGACCCTGCCCATGGAGACAAGCCTGCCATTAACTCACACAGCCTCTGAAGAACCTGAGCAGAGTGGGGGCACCCTAAAAGCCACAGTGCTGAAAGCTGTAATAAGGATGAAAAGGGGGACAGGGATGAGTCTGAGGGATTTGACAGTGATGGGAATGAATCCTGCTCTCGTCAGTAGCCAGAATGAACCTCAGGCTAAGCCAACCATCACCAGGGGTCTGAAGGCAGCAGGGAATGATTAGGAAACTGTAGACAGCTGTAGACTGAGGCTGGAGATGACCAGCAAGATCCAGTGCTTGTAAGAGGTAAAATAATGCCTAGAAGGAGGGTACAAAAGCATTTCCACTTAAAAATACCTAAATTAACTTATCATTCTTCTTCCATAATGTGCAGAATTTGGAGTGAAAAGGAGCAGGAATATAACTACAAAACCATAAGTGGCATGTAAGACAGCATTGCAGTGATTCCCACAAAGCAAAAGCTGGAAGGATCGTGTTAAACTTCATTATTACAGGCACAAAAGAAGTCCTACACGAAAGTAAAGGGGACAAGAAACCCATCCCGCTGGACTCCCTGTCAGTGGATCCCACAGATGCCAGTAGCTCAACATAAGTGCAGCCAGCAAGCAACTTGAGAAATTAGAGGAGAAAAAAAAGAAAAGAGAGACTTACCAGAAATTTACACGGACCTCTAGCTACAGATCAGAACTGCTAATAATGCAAGAGGCAAGAACATTCAATATGCACTTGTGCTACACACTTGGAAGTGGAAATGGCAAATTATTCTGCCAGTAATTTATAGCAGTTTAGATTATCCAACATATTTTAATAACTCTTGCAATCAGTACCAAGTATTTTAAAAACTGAGATAAGCATAAATCTGATTTCTATCCTGAGGAAGACTGGAATATATGTTTCCAGACCCACAAAAGAAACAAAAAATAATAGTTACTGCCAATCACCACTTTCATGCAGAAAAATCTGAAGCCAAGATGAAAATTCCATAGCCAGGTCATAAAATTATATTAGAAAAAAAATATATTAAATGAATCAAAAACTACTGCAAGTTTCAGAATTTTGTAAATAGTGTTTAATAGTGCTAAGTTGGTTTAAGTCATGGAACACAAAACCAACAAAGGCCTCAAGGATTTGTCAAACAAGAACTGCTCCAGGCAGAAGCCTACATAGCTGTTTTCAAAAAAGCATATCCAAGAGTAACTGCAAATTCCTAAGATTAGTCTTCAGTCATGCATAGTGTTGAAAGTGTTTCCAAATCTCTTAACTTTATGAATTCTGATCTAAGTTCTTGTTTGAAGTTCTCTGTAGCTGGTGAAAAGTTCACTCTTCCTTTTTGCTGTAATGTCTCATTCATGTGTGTCCCTCTCTGAGCCTCCTCACTTCCTCTTCTCTACAGGAAACTTTGCTTATAATGTCCATCTCTAGGGAGAACTTGGCAGAAATCTCTTCCTGTCTCTTAAATACTAAAGCAAAGATCAACAAAAAGAAGAATAACCTTAGGAAGCCACCTACACAAACTCACTTTGTTCAGCCAGATCAAACCACAACTATTTTATTAAAACCAAAAATAACATACTAAGACTAAATACATACAAGTCTATTTGGAGATTTGGCTTCCTCTGCATTGCAGGAAATATGGAGACATGGAGAAATACTTCAACGCTAAGACTGACATGATGCCACAACCATCAAATATAGGCAAGGAAATAATGTGCTTTTTCAATAAAAAAACTCATGCATCAGCTTTTCCTCCCAGTTCTAAGTTGTGCTATTTGCAACTCCTTTCCATATTTTCCCCACCCTAGCAGTCTGTCCAATGGCCTAAAGAGACTACTCTCAGTTTACCTTTTCACACTCTTTACCTGCTTTGAGCCAAAGACCTCTTGCTGGCATGCTCAACAGCCTTTGCCATTATCAGCCTCTCTATACTCCTCCAAGCTTTGCCTTGCACAACTGTTTCTCCAAATACATTAGTGATTGTCATTTTAAGTGCAGCAATGTATTCCCAACTATGAACTTAAGCATCAATTTTAACTCCTGAAGTTTACTAATGACTTACAACACAGTTCAGTCAAGTCTCCCTACCAAAGCCTTGGTAGCCATGTTAACAGTGCAGAGTCTGGCCAGGGAATGCTTTGCCTCTCCCTATACAAGTTCCTTCATCCACAGTTCTCACTCCACCACCATCCTAAACATTTTCTAGTCATCCACCTCTTCAAAACCACTAAAATCTAGCATTTCCAAGTAACATGACATCAAACCAGGGCTTCAATTCATCTCTACTTTATGTATCATTCAAAAAAGATTTTTTTAAAAATTCACAGGTTTTTTACTCTCCAAACTACATGTGACTGCCATCTTTCTAATTACTTAAATCATTTTTACAACTCCACAGTTAAGACCATGATGACAGCTAGAATAACTTGATGACATAAACCCTTATCCACTCTGGAGCCTTTACCTTTAGGACCTAGGGCATGCACTGGGCATGCACCCAATATTCTTTTGACTAGATCTTTAAAAATGAAGCAAGAAAATTTTACACCAATCGGAAACAAAGGTATTTATGCCTAAAGCCACTCATGCTCCAACTAAACATAAACAGTATATAAGTTGAGAATGGGGAGAAATCAGGGAGGACTCCACTGAAATTGCTGGGATCAGTTGACAGCTGAATCTGCCTTCTCCCTCTCCTGGAACACCTACAGGATATGAACCACACCCTCCAGGCACCAAATGCTGCTACAGGATTACAGCTTGCTTTATAGTATAATAGATTGCTTTAAATACTTTTTTGCAGCCAGATAATATCACCAGCAACCTTCCCACTTTGTTAACCTGTCACAACTCTGTATTAATGAAGAGTGCTACTCCAATAAACTGTTAAAAGTGAGTCCTTTACAGGCACAGGCAGTTGCCAGCAGCAGGTAACACCCTGGGAAGACTCACTGAGGGGTTTCCACACTGGTGGTTTAGCCCCCCAGAAAGGGCAGACAAATCACCCCCCAATCCAGTGGAACTGTTTGGTGAAGGGTCCCCATTCCGGGACAGCCACATCCTGCTCAGACACAAGGGCTTTGGCTTTCCTGAGGCACTGACAGGCAAATCACTGAAGGTCAAGCAAAACTCCCCTTTCTATGTGACACGACCCGAGAGTCATGTAACTTACCTTTCTTCAGAGTTGTCCCTAAAAGCTCAGCACTATCAATTCACATATAGAAAGCAGTACACTGACCAAAACTAGTCATGCAACAAGCTTAGAAACAAAGTCTTCTTTTCTATACTCTACCATTACTCCATCCAGGCTGGCAGAGGGAAGACAAAGCACAAGCTACATCATAGACAATGGCTCGTTTCAAAGTGCAAAATTTTTTTAAAATCAGAGTTGAGTATCTACCTGTTGTTGAACTTGTGACAAGGGAGGTCATGATGATCCTAAGGCGATGAGAACTAGTAATGACCAGAAGAACACCTCAGCTCACACTTGCAGAACAGGACATTACTTTAAAAGCATTTTTGGACAAAGTGTTTCTTTACAACATTACTGTGTTAAATTTGCTTGAGCTACTATACCTGCCTTAAAGTGTGTAAATCTGAAAAACTAGAATATTTTCACCTCAGAAATGCATGTTTAAAGTACCTTCAGAAAATAACTCCAATTAGCTTCAGAGCAGAAACACAAGTCAAATACTAATCCAATACCAATCACAGAATAGGTTGTATCCATCAACTCAAATATTTAACTCAAACAGTCCTACGAAAAGCACAGCAGAGCTCATGAATAAGTTATTGGGATAGATAATGCAATAACAGAAATACTATATACCTAACACAGTGAAGTTCAGACTTCATGTTGCTTTCAGATCTTAACAGTTTGAGTCTGCTTAAGCTGGTGTAACTTTTCAACCAGTGTCAGCACTAGAAATTCTGCCTCTCAGAAATATGAACAGCAGTGCTAACATTCAGATATTTGCAAGACTATTTCACACATTGTAAAAATAGTTCTCAATGAGTTAAGTAGATAGGAAAATCATGAAAATAGAGACTCACTTAAATGTAGAAACAGCCAACTTGACATCCACCATTAACTGACATCTATAATGAAAATGAGAACACATCGACTAATCCTGTCCTTAACTGCAAAAAAACAACTCAAACCTCATTACTGAGAGTAAAATTAAAAGGCAGCATTGTGAATGTCATGCATTTTTTGTCCCCTCTAAATAAACCCCACAAACTGCAGGTTCTGATGTTTTATTGAAGTGTATACAACCTTAGCTTTGGACTAGTACAAGCTTTGTCCTACAACGTGCTGAGTATTTTCCAACTTCTAATGGAGAAACAGACCATAGAACTGTAGAAACATTCAGGTTGGAAAATGCCTCTAAGATGATCGAGTCAAAACATTAACCCAGCACTGCCAAGGCCATCACTGACTGTGCCCCCAAGTGCCACATCCACAGGGCTTTTAAACCCCGCCAGGGATGGGGACTTCCCTGCCCTGGGCAGCTGTCCCAGGGCTGCACAACCCATTTGGTGAAGAAATGTTTACTAATATTCAACCTAAACTACCCCAGCACATCTTGAGGTCATTTCTTCTTGTCCTGTCCCTTGTCCCCTGGGAGCAGAGCTCAACCCCCACCTGGCTGCAGAGACTGACAAGGTCCCTCCTGAGCCTCCTTTGCTCCAGGCTGAGCCCCCCCAGCTCCCTCAGCCCCTCCTGGTGCTCCAGACCCTTTCCCAGCTCCGTTCCCTTCTCTGGACACACTCCAGCCCCTCAGTGTCTTTCTTGTCATGAGGGGTCAAACACAGACCCCAGGACTTGAGGATTTCAGCAGTGCCCAAAGCAGGGGGACGGTCACTGTCCTAGACCTGCTGCCACAAGCCAAGGGCCATTGGCCTTCCAGCCACTCTGCCCCAAACTGGAGCATTCCAACGGGTCAGTGTGACCCAAATGTCTGATCCTTTACAAGCACAAACTGAAGTAGAGATTTCTAGAAAAATAACGTTTAACTTAATAGTAGACAGAGCCAGTTCCAGAAAAGGCAGTAAGACCACTGAATTATATCAACCCAACTGTAATACTGAGAGGGCCTGTAGACTCTGCAACAAAACAATTCTGCTCAGGATGTCCTGGTTCATGTGGAAGAGCACTAGACAAATGTCTTAACCACCACAGACAGCCTCAGTTTACTGTCAGATTGCCATAACAGCACTGAAAAGCCTCCATGAACACTTCTGCTTACAGAAAAAAAGTGACTTGACTAGACAGACAGTTACAATTCAAATTGTAATTTACACAGAAAAATTATATATTCAAGAAGTATATCGTTTGACAACTATTTTGAAAATACTTTTGCATTTTCTTCAAAACACGGCTCTAAGAAAAACTCCTCCGTTCACAGAATTTCCTTGTTAAGTTTAATATGGATAGCGTTTTGTGGCAGGGAACACATTTAGCCAGGTGCCTTCTATGGAAACAGCAATGGAGTTAACAGTTAGTGGGAACACTGAGCTGCTGTCTTGCTGAAAATACAGTGAAAGGACTCAACCAGCATGTAACCTGAGGCACATTCCTTGATGAAGCTGACTGAAGATGTACTGAATGCTAAGTTCTGATCTATACAGCACAGATTATGTGGCTGTTACTTTTGGCTCACAGCACCCTGTTCAGATCATATTACTATTACAAAAACCAGCTACTGGCACGAACCACAAGCCCTTTATTCAATCAAACTGTAGGAAGCACAGCACTGATGCCTCTACCACTCCCTCTCTTCAGTGTCAAATATACACAATAAAAGCTACTAAAATTATTAATCACTCTCTCCTTTCCTCTTTAAGAAAATCCTACAACTCCATACAGTACACAGTTTAACATAAGCATGTACATCTGTTATTGCTTTGGAAATTGGCAACTACCTGACAGATGCCAGATTCTTCCTGATCTGCTTCAAGGAACAAACCTTATTCCCCAGCCAACTAGACCATGGCTAGCCCCCTCAACAGCAGCACCACCACCACTTGGCATTTAGATCCATTTTTAACTCTAACCACTGTGCCTTCATGACCCTTGGGAACCCACAGGCCTGGACACACACACACACCCTCCACCCCCACAGCCAAGCTTTCTTGGCCGTGCCTGGGCAGGGGTTGTCCTGAACATCACAGCTACCTGCTCAGCACGACCACAGTCCTCAGCATCCTCAAAGGGAGCTGGGGAGACAACCACATCCTTCTCCCTGGATCTCCTCTACCAGTCCAAAAATACACTAAGACTTCAATTAATATTTTTTTACAAATATTCTCTTGTGACCTATCAGACTGCAACAGATGTGTCTCATAGCCTGATGCAGGAGCTTGCACAGCTTAACACTGAAGCACAGACTGTTGAGGCCACTGGAGGCATGCACCCTGTGCAGAAGGAAAGATACAACATGAAGGAACCTGAGAGCACAAGAAGTGTCATCTTGGCATGTAAGGACCAGGCTGGCAGAGAAGGACACACACTACACCACTCTGACTGGATTGCACATTGCTATGATCACTGCTTCCAGACCAACCACTGCCAGGTGAAAGGACACCTGGGGACAACACTCACCATGATGCAACTCAGAAGGGACTTCAGGAACAGTCTAAGCAACAGTGGGTGATTGGGAGCTGTTTCCTGAAAGCAAACGTGATCCAAACAGACAGTGCAAACACCAGCACTCTCTTCATTCCAAAGTACATGCAAACAGTTACTATAAAAAATGTAATTGAAAGAATGTCTCGGAAATACTTGCTCTCAGGTAGATTTAATTTGATTAGCTAATAGTAGAAGGACATTTCCAAGCTGAGAAAAGACTTCAAGCTCCTGTTGAGGAACATGCCCAGTGAACCTGTGTGAAAGCTCCAGTTTGGTACTTGTTCCAAACCAAAGAAAAGCTATCAACTGAAAAATGGTTCACTACTTCAATTTAAACATTTCTGATTGCACTGATTACATAACAGTGCAGTAATCCAACAGAAAGTGTATTGTGTGTACACAAGTACACTTCTCTTGGTTCCCACTACCTTCAACTGAAACAAGGGTAACCTTGATTTTTTTGTCCCCAAAAAAATCTTAATAGCTTTTATTATTAACCAGGCAGAATTAAATATACCAAGGTGAAAAATTACAATCCAGACCAGTTTTCTTTGCTTCCTCTTAACCAGATTATCAGAAAGAGACGTTTTACAGATTTTTCTCATGCAACTTAACTGTCACCATTCCTTTGTCACACATTCAAGATACACTTTTTCTCCCAGATTGGTCCATCTTCTGTCTGAAGAGCCACCTGTAGTGTGCTACCATCACACCTCTTCCCACTGTCAGCCCTTCAGTACTTTCTTGCCCTATGCCCATTAATAATGTTAATGCTCTATTATTCACCTCCAACTTCACAACAATGCAAAGGGCTGATCACCATGGGAGGAGAAGAAAAACAAGAGTATCAACATTTCCTTACCTTCTGTGCTTTATCCTTCTGAAATACAAAGACAGGTGGAGCAATGGCAGGTTTTTCTGTAAAAAGAAAAATCATTGGGTTTTTTCAAACCATATTATTAACTAATATGAAAATGTGCTCTGCAATGCTTTTTACAAACAATGAATCCTTAAACCACTCAAATCTCTCTTACACATTGTTTTTACCAAATCCCAGTAACATATAAGAAAGAAGGAGTATTTTAAGGGGAACAACACAACCAATATCTGAAAGCTATTTATCTTTCCCCTCCTGATCTCCTTCAAACTAATACTTGTACTGTATTTTGCTGCAGTTCACCAGTTGAACACATGCTTCTTCTTCCCCATCTTCATGCATTAATGAAAAGGGAATTTGCTGTACATCCCTTCATGTCCTCTTCTTAAAGGCTGAGTTTGCAAGAACAGAATTAATTTCTAGAATGTGTATGTTTCCATTGTCCTTCATGACTTCACAACTACCTCAGTGTTCTTAAGAACAACAGAATACACAGAGGAGGAACATGTGTGATGAAGCTTTCCACAGAGTTTAACCAACAGATGCACCTTGTGCAGGAGCTGTATTTGCAGAGAAGCCACATGCACACTGTGCAGTCAGCATCCACCTGTATGTCTGCAGGGCTAAAGAGGAGCACAATATTTCAGTCTGTTTTCAGAGTGACACTACTGTGGAACCATGAGATTTAAGCAGAGAGGGATTTTGGCTAATTTCTTGGCAGAAGTTCCACCTTTGCAATTATCCAGGCTTACAAACAAGTCCAGACATTCAAGAAAATGAATTTTTAGATCTCTTAGAACTTGAAAGGCTACCATAGAAAAGAAATATAAAGCCATCAAGAAGAATCACCTGGCAACTAAAAGAAAACAGAATCACAAAATCCTCCATAAATCAGTTGCAGTTGCAGCATCAGTAAAGCACTTGGATCAGCATTTAAGAAAAAGAGGGCAAGATTGCCTATTTGGTACTGCTAGCTGTTAGATCAGTTTGGCTAAAAAACAAACTCTAGCTGACATACACAAAATTATGAAAATTGTTACAAGAACTGTGCATTTCTTTGTGAGGGTGGTAAAGCATCTGTAATGGTTTCACTGGATCCCAGGAACCCACTAAGCCAATCTCTCACTCCCAAAGCAAGAGTTTCACGAGTTAAGGACCATAAAAGATTCCTCACTGATCACAGTCACAGGCAAAACAGATTCCATGTGGAATTAATTAAATTCATTGCTAACAAGATCAGAGCTTAAGAATGAGAGACTTAAAAATACCTTTCCCCCCATTCCCCTCCTTCACATTCTACCTCCTCCCTCCCCCAGTGGTGCAGGGAGA
>VXBA01002466.1:0-21061 GCA_013399895.1 Serilophus lunatus
CCTTCCCCTTTCAAACCTCTACAGCCATCTACTGGAGTACTACTGGATTTTGTGGGACAGTAATTAACTGAGAATACAGGAGAATATAACTTTAACTTTGAAACACAGTGTAAGTCATGTGATAGAGTCAAAAACAGTCACCATGAAGGAATCGGTTTATGTCTAAATTACTGCTTCTGTATAGCACACTTAGAAATGCCAGTTTGTTGGAATGGAGAAGCGTAAAGAAGATCCTAAGTGCTTATTTCTTTCGTCTTGGGAATCAGGTAGTGTGTGTTAGGGTGGGGGAGAAAGGTAGAAAAAAGTAATGTTCAGTATCAAATATCTACCTAATTTACCTATGATTGCAAGAACAGATGTTTACTCCAAGAATTATTTACTTAACATAAGAAGTTTACCTCATAACTTGTATTAATTATCACTGTAGGGAGAAAAAAATCTGTTAGTGTACACAATACTATGAACATCATTTGCTGTCTCCATGCGTGTTATTTAATAAAAATTATTATTATGTAAGGTAGTGAAGCAGTGCTGTCTGCACACCATACCCCATCATCCTTATCATTAATGAAGATGTTGCGCAAGATTGGACCCAATGTTGACATTTGGATAACATCACTAGTTAGAGGTCTCCAACTAGAATTTGTTCCACTAATTAGCACCTTCTGGGCCCAGCAGTGCAGTTAGTCTTCAATCTATCCCACTTTCCATTACAGGAGAACTGGAACTGCTTCAGGCTTCCTGAGTGATAAGCAGTAGTGCAAAGCTTTACTGGCTCGAGACATCACTGCTATGTCAGTGCATCACTGAGCTCTGAGAAGTGTTCTACTGCCAGAAATCCTCATTGCAAAATAATGTGCTTTACAGAGTTTCAGTGTGACTAGGGCATGTTTGAACCACTAATATTCTTATTTCCACATTCCTGCTTTAACTGTCTTGTGATTTAATTAAAAAAAAATTCCTTTAGTTCATCGAACTTTTTTTTCCTGTCATTTTGCTGCCAAACCCCCATGGATGCAACACAGATCCATCAAATGCTTGTCTCAGCCTTTACAGAGATGCTCCCCAGAGAAGACAATAAGAGTTATGGAAATGGTTGGATCTGAGATTTTTAATTATATTCTCTTCTATGCTTGCCATCCCTGCTTTAAGTAAATTCGTGCACTATTCCCACTGTCTGCCTCTGGAAGCTTTCTAGTATTTTACTTGACAATGTAGCTTGCACGACCCTTTCTCACCAGAGTTTGAGGAAATCTTTTAACTTCTTTTGTTGTCTAGACAACATGACGAAATTTAGCTTTTTTTCCCCCCAGAAGTTTCTGATAATTCTTTTGGACTTTAGGATGAATGGAGAAGTAAGAGAGAGAAAGAAGTTCAAAATAGGGCCAGATGTAGTTTCTGATTTCAGTTCATCTGAAAGGAATAAGTCTGTGAAAAGAAGACAAAGAAGCTCGGGAAATTACTTAGCAGCTCTCTCTCGCGCATTTGAAGACTATGTATTAACTAATCAGAATCTGTGTAGTATGACAAGTTATGAAATTAGTATTTTAAAAAAAAAATAATTTCAGTTCCACAATATTATGTATATGCATCTAAATTATTTTTTTTTCGTTAGGATCTGAAATGTTTGACTTTGCTTTCAGAAGGTTTTTGTGCAGCTATGTGAACAGTATTCCAACTTAATTTATTTTTAATGTATGTAATTTCCTTTTATTTTTTGTTTTGCTAAGTACAATTTTTTATACTATTTATAGGAATAAAAAGGAATTTTATAGTTTAAAGTTAAGTCCTTCCTTTATCTAAAGAAACTATTAATGAAACTAAAAATGAACAGTTAGAAGAATTTCCAAACATTGGAGAACAATGGGCATATAAATGGAGGTGTACAGTACCATTTTCATTTTCCACCTAGTGAATAAGCATCAGGTTTCAACAAACAATAACCTAAGTAACTGAGAAACTTCCCAAAAAGACAGTAACATTTGAACATCCTTTAGTTTTCTAGATCAAGAATAAGCAGCTGATTTTATGCTTAAAAAGATTGCCATTAAACATGGTAGTAGGTCAGATGATATCGAAGAAAAGAAATTAAGCAACTTCAACATTTGAATTTTCATGAAATGGACATGGAACTCTCAAAATACAAAGAAAACACAACATGGAAAACCCAACACATGATTTAGCTCAAGCAGTCCTCAGAACATAGGAATTTTAATCATAGAGTCATAGAATATGCTGAGTTGGAAGGGATCCACAAGGGTCGTTGAAGTTGAATTCCTGATCCTGCACAGGACAACCTCAAGAATTACATCATGTACCTGAAAGCATTGTCCGACTATTCTTGAACTCTGTCAGGCTTAGTGCAATGACCACTTCCCAGGGGAGCCTCTTCCAGAACCTAGCCAACCTCCAGGTGATGAACCTTTTTCTAATATCCAACCTAAACCTTCCCTGACACAACTTCAGGCCATTCCCTTGGGCCTGTCATTGGTCACTACAGAGAAGATATCAGTGCCTGCCCCTCCTCTTTCCCTCACAAGGAATTTGTAGATGACAATGAGGTCTCCCCTCAGTCTCCTCTTCTGTACTTAACAAGTCAAATGACCTCAGCCCTTTTTCATATGGCTTCCCTACAAAAGTTCAGTTTTCAGCCTTACTCTATGATTTCATGACCAGAGGGTTGAAGCATATATGATCTGAAGTCCCTTTCATCTTGAATTATTCTGTGTTTCCTATCTTCACCTTTGAGAAGAAGATGCTTTTCATCACTAAGGCCAGCGATCTTAGCAACCACAGGAGACAGGGTTTTGTCCAGGAAGCCATTTAATGAGAAAACTTACAGCATTTTATAGTTTTTAGAAACTAGCATGTTGCATCTTTATTGGTCCACACAATTGTTTTTGACTAACTTATTGGATGAACTGAAGCATTAGCTCATCTGTCTTTCTTTTGAGAACTCGGACTATTATTTTGATACTGGACAAAGCTGTTGATCAGGAAAGCATGAGAAAGGCTCTGCAAAAACAACACCTGTTTGCTAAAAGAAAATCTCTTGTTATTGTGTGAGAAATTTAGGCCACTTTAGCTTGTGTGAAGCTACAGATGTATTTTGAGAAAGTTCTAGCCATATTTTGAGAAACTAGGATATTGTTTACTTTTGCTTCTGCTGTTCTTCACACAGAAATTTTCCAGGCTGACTTCGAGCTTTACTGGAGAGACAGAACCACTCATGCTAACTTCAAAACTCTCAAAATTAGGCCCAAAAGCCCAGCTTTCAAAAAGGTACCACCAAAGATGCTGAATCAAAAAAAGTTGTTTTTCCCAGATCCAGTGAGAGCTCTCATATGTTAAATGAATAGACACATACAAAAGATCTTAGAAAAAATTCCAACTTTGGGGATTTTTCCAAAGTGATACAGAACTCAGGTAGAGTTAAAATAAAAGTTAAAGGGGATTGGTGCTTTCAGTTACATGCTTTGTAGCTGCATCTTTGTTAAACTATTGTAAAAGTGTCAGAAAATAGGAGCACTTTCACACAACTTGAGGATGAAGCAGATAGAGGTGTTTCATAACTCTTCCCAAAAGTATTGAAGAAACACAAAAGTTATAACACCGAAAAAGAGAAAACTATTCGTTATGTTGTTACCTCTCCAAGAAAAGTTAGAACAATCAAGACACACAGAGGAAAAAGTCACTCTTTACTGTGTAACAAATATTGGTATCCATGAACTGGAAAAAAGCTGTTATCTTATTATACGTCCTTTTCAGATAAAAACTCTGTGTCCTGATTGGGTAATTTCTGTGCATGTTACTTTCCTGCTATACAAATTTCTCAGTTGATCTTCTCTTTACCTACCAGATGTTTAGAGGCACAAAACTTCTAAACTGTCACAGCTCTAGCACATAATTAATACAAAATACTACTTTTGTTTGGGCAAGAATTGTGCTGAAACTAAAACTGTTGATAAGGAAACTAGAAACAACAATGGGTACATATGTTATACATTCTTGTAAAACAAGAAATTACAATATGTATTTTTCAGGTTGCACTTTCCTGACATACGATTTATAAAAGGGTTAGTATTGGCAAGACACAAGGAAAACTCTGCACTGAGCTGTTTGTGGTCATCCTACAGCCACATAATTCATTAATAATCTGAGTGTATTAATTGGCTTATTACTTCAAAATAATCAGAGGCTCTTTATGAAATGTACGCCACTGAGATCTTCATATCACTGATATTTATAATTAGTGAAGGGATTTAGATTTTTTGTGACTTGTGACCAGTCCTTGAGCATTTAAGATTCATATCTGTTCTGAAAGAATGAAGAAAACATTGAAGAGAGCAGGTTCCAAATAAGTTTTCTGTGTGAATATTCCTTTTTGTATTTTTTTTTAATGTGCAGAATAAATTGAATGCCATTTTCATGAAAAAGTCATGAAATAAACGATTGTATCTCTGGAGAACATACATAGATTAAAATTGTGGCCTAAGAGAAATCTACAGAAAAAACATCATGAATTCAGCATAAGCCAGCATTCTGTCATTTTTAAAATTTAAAAACTTTTAGAGATTTATTCCATTTTACAATGTCAGCCAAAGAATCAATACTGAAAAGAAAGTTTAAAAAAATTATAATTTTAATTCCACAATATTATGTATATGCATCTAAATTATTTTTTTTTCGTTAGGATCTGAAATGTTTGACTTTGCTTTCAGAAGGTTTTTGTGCAGCTATGTGAACAGTATTCCAACTCACTCTGAATGATTGCAGCTGATGCGAAATATCTTGATTCTCATACAAATGTCTAAGTAGCACATACTGGTTTTATCACAGTTTAAGAAAAGGAGAAAAGTATAACTCAGTTGTCCTTTTGGTATGACTTTTGCAGTTTTAAGCAGAAAAATGAATGTATCCATCTCTTTTCTGCTCTTTAGAGAGAAGCACTGCAATTGGTTCCTTCTATTTTGTGATCCTTCCTTTCTATCTTTTCTAGACTCAGTCAAAGGGAAAAATGTGCAGCAGTGAATTTACATAGTGGGATATCATTAGTTTCTGTTTTGCTCTCAGTAATAATTTGAACATCCTCTGAAGAGTGATACAACATCCACAGATTCCCACCTCTTTCCTAAGCAGTAGTAGCTACTTTTGAACCATAATATGTGTACTGAGCATGGAGTTTTCTATGCTCTCATGTTTTATTTTTCTCATATAGATATAGAATTTTATTTGCAATTTTTATTCAGCATCATAAGATACTGATGCAGTTCTTCAGAGTGAGTTTTGTTTTGGACTGTTGTGAGATACATTTTGTTCACTGCAAAATTCGTAACTTTATTACTTCTCATTTTTTCAAGCACTTACGGATACCTTAACAGCACCATTTCCTCCTGCTCCTTCACTGTTATTTTACCTCTATGGGTCAACCTGCCCAATTTAGCCCAGTGTAACACAATGCTTAAAGAGTAAATATTTACTGAACTACTGAAGGCACATGTGATTTTTCCTGGAAAAGTGTGAATTAGTTGCTCGGAGGAACTCTGATAAGAGTTCTGATAAGACAGTGAAATATCTACCTTATCAAGTCTACAGATTTTGTCCTGCATTTCTTTAAGGCAGTAAAAAGTTCTGCATATATCAATATTCCAAAATGCAAGGTATAATATTTTATGAAACCAATAAGTTTTGTCAGAACCTGTTCTTTTATCACTTTCAGAAAAGTGTACATAATATTTCACTTTTTGCATACACTGGTGATATGGATAGTCATCAAGAGAAATACAACATTATTTTTCACTTATATCTTAGAAGAATCCCTAAGACAATTACTACCAGAATAAGGAAATAAACTAATCGAATTAAATTATAAAACTTAAACACATTTGGTAATGAAGGAAATGCTCTACAGATATTAACTGGAAAACTAAACCTGACAGACTAAATAGAGTTGCAATACATGGAACATCTAAAGTAAAAACATTCAATTACTTGTCTATAGAACTATGATCTTTGCAGGGAAAGGATATGATTTAACAGCTCCGCTTCTCACAAGATTGTCTCTGTCAGTTTAAACTCTGCACTTAGAAATTCACTAAATACCAGCCAGCCTCCAGGAATCCCCCTTCAAAGGAAACCTCAGGGCTTTCTTTGAATCCAAAGAAAACCTGAAGAGATTGCTACATTTCTTTTCCAGGCAGAACAATAGAATTGCAAAGAGAAACACTTTATACTGCAGAATCTATTTATACAGCAGAAAAGCTGCACATTCATTTGAAAAAATTAATATTAATAGTGGCATATTCTGAGTTACTTAATAAGCTTATTAATAGATCACACTGTAAGAAATAATGTTGTGTTCTATCACTAGGTTCAACTGAGAAGCATTCAGTGGAGCACTCAAAAAGTCTTACCTTCTTCCCTCCTCTCCTTCAACTCAGATGAATTTGACCACAAAATATTCGTCCTACAGTCAGGCAGGATTACTTTGAAGATTCAGGAATTGCTCACATGCAGAGTGATTCTGGATCAAGACATTTACTTGACTATGTTGCACATAATTTACATCAGTGTTTTAACAAGGAAAAGATTTATGTTCTCTTTGAACATTGAATTCTTAAATCTAGGTATGCTTTTTATCTTCCCTGGTGTGCCCTTTGAATTTTCATAGCAAAATTCCTGTATTAATAATTTATATAGAATAATTCAATAACAAAAAATATTAAAAGGATGCAGGGAACACTTAGGAAGAAGGATGAATGCAAAAGGTGATATGAAATATAGAAAACTGATGTTCAGATATTTCAGATTTGAATGCTTGACAGAAAAATTTGGACTCCACATGAATGGCACATACTTTGGTGACTCATATTATAAGGGGACAATGGAAATTTTGTTCTAGAAATTTGGTTCCTGATGAGAATCTATGGGCTTGAGCTGTTAATCAAAACAAGTACATTCCAGTAATCTTAAAAAACATGTATTTAAAAGGAATTTCTAAATACAAACTACCAAAATAACTGAAGAATAGTACCTGGAGCCATCTAGATTCGTAAGGAAAAGAACCCCACTTAGTCAGTTATTATGTCTTTAAATACAGCTATTTAAGGAACAAAAGAAGTACAATATCCCACAATGATATTTTACAGTAGATAATTCATGTCAAGGGGCTTTCTGTGTGTCAGAGAAACAATGCCAAGTGCAAGAGCTCAATGTTCTAAATGTAAATTACTTTTTCTCATTGCTGGTTTAAGAAATAGCTGAGTAAATTTTGTTTTCGAAAAAAAAAAAAATCCTACAACATCTTTCTAGCTTTAAAGATATTTTTCCAATCAAAATATATTCATTCGTATCTAACAGGTGACTGGGACTAGCAGGCATAGCTAAGCACGTATACAATTTAGTGAAATCTGTTCAGGAATACTTCGAATCATTAAATCACAGTCCGAAATCCAAACTATTGAATTACTTGGAAAACAACACCCTCATGTAAGTATCATGTTAAAAAAAACAAACCACCAAACCAAACAGTGTACATCCTGTCCTTTGGGCAGAAGGGTAGCATGCAAGTGGAACACAAACTTCTAAATTGTTCATCTAAATGAATCCATTTTCAAATGCTGATGTAGATTTAAAAAAAAATAAAAAAATTACATAATGGAGTACATACTCTCTTTGAAATATCCAGGAATGGTGTCATACCACCTGAGTTAATCATCCTCCAAAATTCAGTGGAGGGGTGTTAATATTCCTTTTAATTGTCTGTATTCTGGACAGATAGCTATTCACATAATGTCAGGTACTGTAGTACTCTCATGTGACATGGTTATTAAATTAGTCAATCTACCCTCTTTGCCAAGAAGAAAATACATCAATTGTGCAAGTGACTCTCAGCTGTAATTGTCAGATTTAATGAGTAAAGACTTGCAGACATGTTCATATGTATACTAAGAGTATAAAGGAAAAAGTTTAGATTTATGAGCTGGAGTGGAATTTTTTTTATAAATCATGAAACAACCAGAATTGAAAGCATAGCACGAAGATCTTCAGATATTTTTCACCTAAAGTCAGAAGAAATTGAAATTTTCTGGAAAAAAGTCTGATCATGACTGGCAGGCTACATGTTTCAAAAGAAAGCTGAGTGTTTTCTGATTTTCTCATCTCTCTCTAATAATGCCTGATGACACATCTAATATTCTTGTTTCTTAAGCCTGCTATGCTCCAGGAAAAAAAATTTTCCTTCCTGTAAATAGGATGTATCCAAATCACCTCAGAAAGACCAGTAATTTCATTTAATCTCTTTTGGATAAAAATTCTTCATAATTCATCAAAGTATTTCTGGATTCAAGAGCAATGCTATTTTAATGGAAAAAAAAATAACTGTGATATTTCATTACATGTGTACATGGGGCCCTGAAGACAATAATTGAAAACCGCTGATGATAAAATATAACCTTCATCATTAGGCACTCTTCTAAACAGCAAATTTGGAGAATGGCCCCTCTGACAGCATTAAATTGGGATAATCCCTCTAATTTTGGTGACCTGAACTACTGTCAGTAAATTCAAACTTTCATCCTTAAGAAGCGTGGATTGTTTCAGCCAAGGTCATTGGTAGATGCTTAATAAACTATTACAGAGAGTGCATAAGGAATTCTTAGTGTCTATCACAGCTGTGATTTCAACTAGAAAAGGCACTTCAAAACAAACTTTGTTGACAAAGTGCTCTCCTGCTTGTACTGTTGAGCAGAGAATTATATTTGCAATATTTCAACAGGTCTTCTTGTCTGTGCAGGTTAACTAATTCTTATTAGCATTTTTTTTCCACTGGAATGACAATAGGCACATTTTTTCCAAGACATTTGATATCCTTCCAGACAAGCACTCCGAACACAACCAATATCCTTTGACAAATTTGCTTAATACAAGAATTACTGATGTAGATTTACTTAATATTTAATTTAAATAATTACAGTAGAAAAGTTTGCAGTTAAGGAAACACTTGACACTCTCTTTTCCCCAGTACTAATGAAAGCACAAATGAAAGATAGCAATGATAGGGCTTAAAAGGAGAGAAATGTTGACACAGATTCATAAAACCCCCAAATAAACATGAAATACTAAACATGTTGATTTACTGTACCAATGGATCACACATTTCTAACATAGCCAGAGAAATAGTTTTTAGCTGTTTATGTCTCTAAAATTTGTGACCAGTTAATCATAAATCCTGGCAAAAATTGCAGCCGCAAAAACTGACATATCGAAACAAATCAAATATTTCTATAATTTATTAATTTGTTTCTTTAGCATTTTCATCTAATTCCAAAATAAATAATGTAGTTTTTCATAAACTGTTTTCAATCATTTCCATGTCACTGAACCTCAGTAACTGCTCTCACAATTGCTGAATGAACTTACAACAAAAATTACTTGTTCTAAATGTAGAGAATGACTGCTAAACTTCCGTTCTTTATTGTTCATAGCAATGACTTGTAAATCCTATTTACCATTTTGAATCCTAAATCAGTGTGCATTTAAACAGAGCTAAATAGTTTTCTCACAGAAGCTAACCCTGATGGGTTTATTTTCTGCTGATTTTACTGAGTCAGGAAATATTGTTGATTAAATCCTGAAGCACCACAAAATGAGAGAACGTCTTATTCAAAGTAACTTCCTTGACTTTTAAATTATTTGCAATTCTGTTAATGGCTTCATTTTGAACACAATATTTTTGTGTGGGTGGGCTCAAGAAACTGAATGTTTTCAGTAAAAGCTTGGAAGTTTTGCAAAGACTTCATAGTTTCGTAGCAGAATTATCTTTGCTGTTCCCAGTTTAAGGTGAACAGAAACTTCTGAGCTGATAGGCATTTACACATTGCACTGGTAACATTAGCCACTTGCAGGCTCATTGCAAAGTATTGTCTTGTGACCATAGAGCCAGTTCTATAGTCAACAACAAAAGTATCTGGAAAAGGATGCCATAATATGCCCAGAAGCCTCAGCTAAAAGGCAGTAAAGGGGTGAATAAAATGACAAAAAGGAAGAAAGTTGCATATCTACGACAATCTAGCAAAGCAAGTACTAGACTACTGGTTTTACATATGAGCTAAAAACTCATCCCATTATAAAGGGATCATTCCTACTTAGGTGTATGAGCATGTATGGGAAAGCGGATGGTGAAACTAGGGAATGGGAGAAGGGAGGAAGAAAGCTGTCTAATAATCCTTACAGGTTAACTTTCTAACTCCCGTCTTTTGGATAAATCCAAGAATGTTGTGTCAAAAACAGTGACAAACATGGGACTGAAGAGAAATCTCACAACAAAGTCTCCGCACAGTCCCAGATGTGGCTGTTTTTTCACCAATATGAAAACCAAACGCAAGGCAAGGCAGAGCAGGAAGTGTGGGCATGATACATTTGAGCAGTGGGTTTAGTCAACACATGATATCCAGATGCCTATCCTGAAATATCAAATTATTCTACGGCTTGCCCAATTCAGTTTTTTTGTTTTTAAACTTACAGTTTTGTCTTCTACGAACTAGAATGCGTCTTTCTTTCCAAGCTAATCCATTTGTTTCACACAAATTCACTGCCTTTCTCAAAGGTTCATAATCAAGAAACAAACCATAAATTAACTGAAGCAAAATATCAGCTTACTGGTATACAGAATTGGAGAACAGGTAACTTATGTTGTGCTTTATCCTTGAAGGAACAGAAGTCATGGTGATTTGCATATTTAATTTTTTAACAATTAACATTAAAGAGCTTTCTGTTCCACTGATTTTCACCTCTTGTAGCCATATTTTCTGTGTAAAGTGATGAAATGATGGTAATGGTGAAAAAATGTGGCTGAAGTGGCAAAAATAGAGAAGGTAGCTATTACTAATGGCTCAGTAAAATTCCACATTGTGAAATTGTTGTGTAGCTCATGTTCTCTCTTGCTGGCCATTGTCTCACAATCCTGACTTAGTTAAAAATGTTATCAGTATATGTATCTCCTGTTTACCGATTCTTTGCCAAATTTCTTGAAAATCTCATGTGTTTTCCCTGATTTTCTTGTGAGAGGCAGAGATTTAGCTACTGTAATTTAAATTTTTTTTTTTTTTTCCTGAATTATAGAGTTCAAATAAGAAATAAAGTGAAAGACAACTACATTATGAAATTTAACTGATTGTTTCATGTTGCAGGCATCCTGATCATGAAATTCTGCTCAGTCTGATTGGTTTTGCTTCCAGTTTCTGAATGGCTATGTTCTAAACCAAAAGAAATCTCTTCATATTTGCTCTATTAATAATTTTTTTTATTGCTTAATATGAAGTGACATTTTGAAGAGGTTCAAGTGCATGCCCTAAATTGTCTGAGGTACAAAGACCATAACACACGATAACCCAGATTATGATTTTAAAACATATGTATTTGATACTCAAGATAATATCTGTGCTTCCAACCTTGTGGGGATACGATATTATTTCATAAATTACTGTGCTAAAAATTATCTGATAAGACATTTTTATTTCAATTTTACAGGTAACACTTATTAACCAGAAATAAATTTTCTTTCAAGGGTGTATCAACAAAAATTTCATGACAATGTCTCAAATTTCTGTAATCATATGACTACTTCTAAAACTGTTAAAGTTAAAAATTTGTAATTTACAGGACTCTGAAATTTAAACATGAATACAGAAAAAATATATTTATATGGACATATATGTTGTATCAGACAAGACATATCCATACAACATGTGCAAGATAGATATGCCAATTTGGTAATCAGAAAAATAGGTATGATCACAAATTTAATCATTAATTGAACATTAATATTGCAATTTATATTGTAATTGTTTTACTATATGGTAGCTTGTTTTCTTGTTGTTTATTCTAACTGACCATTTATGATAACTACTTTAAAAGAACTAAGAAGGAAAATAATGCAAATCAAAATGCAATAGAGAGCAATTTTCTGTGCCAATAAACATAATATATATTTGAGTACGTATAACATATCTGATATGTGTATATAGATATTTAGAATTTATTTCTTCCCTTCATGTGCAGAATAAGTGTCCAGTTGTCTAAAGGAATGTAAGGTCCTATAATTATTCAGACTTTCTGTATAGAACATTTCAAAGAAAATTATGAAAAGTATTCTTACAGAAAACCTACGACTTACTATTTGTGATGACTCTTTCTCACCAATCAGATTCTTTCTCACCAATGAGTCTGAATGCTGGATTCTCCATTTCAGGAGAATGTCAAGCTAAGCAGGTCAAGGCCCTTGAATGCCCTTGGGTATTTGATCCAAGCTGTCCTCCTCTGGGCAGATGATGTCCAGATATCCTGGGCAACCCAGATTCACACAGTAATCTGTGGCACTCAGAGGGGCACCAGAATCGCTTGCTGAGCTGGAGACTAAGGAAAGCCTAGCAAATATAGAAAATATTCACAATTAATAATATAAACTACTTAGAATGATGAGAGACAAGTCTTCCTGAAGGAACCAACTTTGTCAGGACTACACTGGCAAAATATAAACAGTTGGTCTTCAGCATATATATTCTCCAAAGAAACTACTGTGCTACCTAGTGATAACACAACATCAATGCTTTTGCTGTATTTGACATGCCAGAGTCACACATAATCCTTTTTTCTCAGCAGGTAGTCATCACATATTCACACTATATAACAACAATAAATATTTAGTAGTAAACTTGGCAGAGCTATGTTAGTGGTTGAACTTAATGATCTGAAAGGTCTTTTCCAACCTAAACAATTCTGTGATTCACTGGGACACAAAAATACAAGTGAAATTGGTCAATACAAACCCCTTCAAAGGCTGTGAGCTTTGTCTTTGCAATGCAAGAAGTAAAGGTGGATGAGGGAATAGTGTAGTCTTCTATTTCCAGATATTGCCCAGGGAGAACAAGCCTTTTTTATGTCTCCTCCCAGTCATATTCAAAGAGAAGTCACCAACATTACCCACTTTCTGTTATTGTATAATATCGTGTTCTGGAGAGAAAGTGGTGTTCATCTCCAGGGACCAAGACTGTTGCCAGGAGCATGTGCAGGAAAAGAGGTGAGTAGAAGGGTAGGATTTTTCTAGTGTAGCTGTACTTGAAGTAAGAAGGAATTTGAAACTGGTATCTTTTGTGAAAGGTGTTTGTCCCATCATTCTTTTGCAGAACCTTCTGCGTTTGCAATACCAGTGGTGGTAGTACGCCAGCAATAAGCAAACACTCCTACTGCATCACTACTTGTAGAAGATACCGTCCTGAGGCCCACCATGTTGGCAAGGCTGTACTAGAACTCACATTCCCCCTGCTACTGTGCTACAGTAACCATGACTGAGGTCAGAAATGTGGTCAGGGTCTAGAAAATTGGTGGCTTTACCTTTGTTTTTGATAAATATTGTTTTGATTATTTGAATAATGGTATAAGAAAAAGGTTGTTGTACTGTCCCTGTCAAGTGGAATCCAGAATGTGTGAATATTTCATCAAAATCAGTACATGTTTGTGCAGTCTCAGCACTAATATTTTGGGTTGAGAAGGGGGTCAGGGTTAAATCTCAGCTCTGAAAGGCGTTATATGTGAAAAATCACATGTATAGCAGCTTTAACTTTTCCTGTGAGGAACAGAATTCATGTTTTTTCCTAGCTTGTGGCCTGTGCAGAGTACATAGTCTGAGATAAAGGCCAAAGTTCAGGACACAACATAACATTAGCAGGAGTGCTTTTAAGAGGGTAAGGTGTAGATGTGAAAACAAAAGGTTGTGTTCTGTCAGAAGACTAGATTGAAAGAGAAAAAAGAGCAGATAGTAATCTAGCATGCTTTCCAAGCAAGGAGAAAAAAGTTGGAAGTAAAGTAGATTTATTTGCTGGTTGTTTTTGGTTGGTTGGTGTCCTGGTTTGGACACTAGGGGGGTGCTACTGAGAGACGAGAGACTTAACAGAAAAGACAACAACAAAAACAATTTATTAACTAGGAGCTGTACAAGCTGTGGAACCCCACTATAAGCATAAACCAGTTACACAAACCCGACTCAACAATAATACACACACACAAAAAAGAAAATAACAATGTTCTTCCAAGCCAGCTGCTGGTTTGTGGAGCGAGGAAAGGAAGGAAGGCTTCCCCATGGATGGGGCTGGTCCCATTCTTGAGCTGCTGGAAAAAAAGACAGTGAAAAGGAACCCTGGAGGGACCCAAGTGGAGAGAGATACCACACTCGTGTTGCCTCTGTGTGGTTTCCTGCTGGCACTGCCCAAGCTCTGGTGATCTCATGTTGCAAGGGACCAAAAAGGGGAAACTGTGCCTCTCTCAGCACTGGGGTAGCCGAAAACAGCAGCTGTGCCTCTCCCAGTGCCCCAAGGAAGCCAAAAGAGGAAGAACTTCTGTCCCCAGCCCTTTCATAGGGTGCTTGTTCTCGGATTTTCTTGTGGTCCTCTTCCTGTGTGTGCTTCCTCCTCATTGGACGGCAGTGCTGGTTGCCGCCTCCTTCCAAGACTTCACCGTGAGGCAGTATGGCAGTGTTCCTGCCAAAATGCCTTGTGGCTGCACTTTGCTGGGAGGAGGGGCCACCCCCGCTGCCCTGCCAGCGCCGCAGGGCACCCATGGGCCTGGGGCCACCAGCAGCACAGCCTGTGAGGCCACACCTGCTGCCACGGATCCACTCCACATGGCAGCTCTGTCCCAGGGACTGGTCCCACCCTGTGCGCTGGCTGCCGGCAGCAGCAACATAGAGCGGGCGGAGAGCCCTGGCCCCGTGCTAACGTGGTGGGGCACTGTTGCTCCCGGCCCCTGCCCCCACCACACCACAGCGGCAAGTGCAGGCTGGGCTAGGCTAGTTCTGCATGCTGGCCCCGCACAGTCCCACAGGGAACAGGCAGGGGCAGCCCTGCAGCTCAGCCATTTCGCCTTGCTTCACTCTCCCAAGAACAACAAAAAAAAGTTTTAAAAGATGACACCCTTTATCTAACTAATAACAGTTAGTTGATTGATATTTTTTTGCCAGATAGCATAGCTACTACACTGATTGAGTTGCTTCTACTGAGCAGGGCTTGTTGCACACTTTTTCAGTATACCGGCATTTGCCAAGTCCTGCAGGCTTCTCCATCTTGTAGCCAGCTGGCTCAGTGTAGTCATGACTCTGCAAGATTTCAGTGCTGAAGTAAGGTGACATGCCAAAGAGTGCAAGCGTTGTCTCCAGCAGTACTTGAGTGTAATTGGGTCCAACTCTTGCATGAATGAGAAGGAGATGGCACCAAAACCCCAGTTACGGAGAGTGACAGGTTCAGCCCATATTTATTTCTTCTGTATCCTCATCCTTATAGAATCACAGAATCTTTAAGGTTGAAAAAGACCTTTAAGGTCATTGAGTCTAACCATTATCCTGCCACTGCCAAGTCCAACACTAAACCATGTCCCCAAGTGCCACATCTACATAACTTTTAAATAAAACTAGATATGATGAATCATCCACTTCCCTAGGCAGCCTTTTCCAAGGGGTGGACATGCTCTGTAGAGGAAAAAATCTTTCTGCCCAGTGGAAAAATTACTTGGATTCATCATAGTTCCCCGAAGCACAACTCAGATGGTGAAAGCACTTTTCAGTTGCGGAACCAGCAGAAGTAACAACAACTTGTCATCCCTAACAAAAGCTAAACAGAGGTTATAGCCAGAAAATGTAATGACAAACACATTTTCTCTAATTCTATATGATCATGGTAACATATTTCATGATCTTAGTAGCTGCTCACTATTTGAATTCTCTCTGTGTAGGCTAAAAAAATGTAGAGGGAGGAAATGAGTGGATTAATGTTTCGCTTCAAGAATGGTGAACTTCAATACTTTGGTTTCATTACGAAGAGATGTCAGTTTGATGCTCTTATCAACTCTTCCATATTTTTCAGCTTATAAGAATGGATTTACGTATGCTTTTAAATTAAGGCACTTGGGTACTGCAGCGCTAAACTGAAATGTAAATCAGAGACGAAAAAATGCATCTGTCATGCATGTCATGCGTGTTACTGCATCAAGTGCAGTAACAAATACACTGTGAAGCAAGCACTGGAAAGTCACGCAAAATATTTGCATTCAATAATAGCTAAAATAGAACTTTTAAGTGCAATAAAACCACATGTAAATTTTCAGTGTATTATTGCAGCAATAGCTTATTTTTAATTTATTATGATGCAATTCATTCTTAGACTGCAGTACAGTGCAATTTTTTGACATAAGTTGAAGAGCTAGATAGTGAGTTAGGGATGGGAGAATTATTTGGGGTCTGGGAGATGTCCATGGGAAGTTGGGGAATAGAACTGAGGCCCTGTTGTCAGGCACAAAGCTAACATAAGAAGTGTCTCTGTTAACACCGGACACAAACATCAGATAAGGAGGCAGAGAGACAGAGAACTAGACATCACAACGGCCGACTGGAACAACATTTCAAAGTCTTCCTGAGGGAAACATGTCTCCCTGCGGTGAGACAATGACGGTGGCAGCTCAGCACCTTGATGGGAGGGGGATTTCTGGGTTCTGGGTTCTGGGATGGGGCAGGAGCCAATCAGCAAGATGTGATGCCTACCATCAGGGAAGGGTATATAACTCCAGAGGTCACATGGCTCTGGACCTTTCGAATGAACCTGTAACTTGCTCCCTGCCGGCAGAATAAACATACCTTCTCATAACATGGCCTGCATTGTGAGGTCAGTTTCCTTATGTTAATTTTGGCACCCCCGATGGGACTTCTCTGGCCTCCATGGGAGGACACGGGGCTGGAGAATCCAGGGCACACCTGAGGATTTCTCAGAAAGATTCTCCTCACACTTGTGGCCCCTCCCCATGGGGACCGAACAAGAACCACTGGCAGTGGAAACCAGGAGTGTGGAAGAGGTTAAGCTGGTAAAACACAGAGGGATGCCCTGTGCATAGCGAAAGAGCTTGTGCTCTGCCCCTGGGTTTGTACTGGTACTGGTGGGAATGGAATATGGATTGAGAGCTCCCAAGAATTGTGGGGGAAACACGCGTGTGGTTTAGGATCTTTACAGTATTGTTCTTGATGTTTTTCTAGTTGATGGTGGAAATTGTGGTGTTGGGTTACAAGGCCTTTCTGTTCTATTTTTTTTTTTTTGATAGCAGTGTGGTAGAGGTTCAAAGAACACTAGGACTCAGATCTGTTTGAACTGGGCAGCATAAGTCTTTTTATGGGCAGCTCAGTTTTGTTGGTTTGAGAATAAACAAATGCCTACTTTACTGTTATGATGCTTTGCAGAAGCAGGAGAACGTTTCCCGTTATCTCAGAGATCAGTTTCTGAATTCCAGAGCAGTTTGGCAATCCTGGAGTAGGACAGATCCAGTGACGAAAAGATATGTAAGATATTTTTTTGGAATAGAACATAAGCGCTACAGTTTTCGATTGTGTGGGGACTGGAGTGGCCGGGAACGCCTTCTGAGGACTCCAAATTCCCCATGATACTCCTCTGCTGGTTTTGTGGTGCTGGGCAAAAGTGACCATGTGTGTAACAATAGAGGCACTATCTGTTTATATGGCTGTGGTTTCTGCTGGGCCCAGGAGGGCCCCAAAGTGACATTGTGGAAAAACGTCTTTCTTAAGGTGCTAACAGATGATATAGATACTTTTCAGGATTAGCAGTTCTAAGGAAACTGTGGTAGAAAAAATATCCTAATATTGAATTAATTTAGGATCTTTAAAATTTTGAAGGTGTATTAAGATTCGTGTTTCTTCTTAGATTAAAAATAGGTAAATATACCTCAACTTCATTTCATAGAAATATGTTAAGACAGAGGATACTGTCAGGTAAATGTCAGCTCTGAATGAACGTGTAATTCTTAAACTGTTAAAGTGAGTTGAACTTTGCTATTGACCTTTGTATGTGTTATTTTCCCCTAAGAGTGAGTCACAGAAATTGTTTAGAAATCTCATTTACAAATGTATTGAGAAAAAAAAATTATACTTTTCTAGTATACTGTTTTAAAAAACCTTATTTATCTATTAAAGAAAGAATTTACCACATCTTACTTGTGTTTCAAATTTAGGTTGCCTTTTTAAAAGTTTCATCTTTGTCAGATTAAATTTTCTTTCAAAGATCCCCACTCTTTCCTGCTACCTGTCATGACTGTACTTGCCATGTATTTCAGTTTTCAAGAATCCTGTAGAGACAGAATTGTTTTTAAGGCCCAGATCTCATTTCACCTTACATTGCACCTGTCCAGCATGCTGAGAGGAGGGAAGTGACATTTTCACGTAGCTCATTTCTTCAAGTCTAGATTTCTAAAAGTTCACACATTAAGAATAATTTGTCATCTGAGACATAGGATGATATTAAAAAAGAAAGGTGTTTAATATCAGTTGACATTGCTGAACAGCCATTTTGTAGACAAGTACTCTGTGCAATATAACTCACTGCAAGAAACTATACAAAATTTTGTAACGTTATTTTCCTTATGGCTTTAACAGAAGAATAAAGCAGTAACCCCCTTCCCCTGCCAATCATTTTCTTTTCTAGGAAAGTTTACTGGATAATAGTTGTCTATGAATAATGTGTCTGTGAAGTTTCTATGTGTTCCTCTGAAATAGGGATGTAGGCAGTGTGCTGGACTGGACAGCCACCTGCTAGTATCTAGACTCACCTCATATGTCTGTGTGTGAAGAGCAAACTTTCTTTGGAAAAGATCAGGATCGAACCCACAAAATTACACACACACCCTCACATAATTTTTCATGCTTCATAAAGAAGTGAGTTGACACTATAGGAAATCTGTGGCAAACATATTTTGAGTGGGCATGATGCAAGGAATATTTTGAAAAAGTTAAAATGTGAGTGACTTAACTGCAATATAATTTATAGATTAATTTCAACTATATTCAGAGTAAGATTAAATTGTGAAGTATCATGAAGTCTGATTTTATATGATCCCAGTAAAGATATGAGATATATAGAGAGAGTTTTATTTTGGAGCATTACTGCTACTGAGAATATTGAAGAGAGATTAACTGGGAAAATAAAGCAATTTCACAGAGACATGTAAAGATTTATGTGTCTCTTTAGTCTGTGCGGTGCACAAGTATAGTTTTTAAAATATGCATTTAGATACACATTAAAATTTCTGTGATTTAATAACTTTGACTTTAATTAATCAATTTATTTTTGTCTGAGAGTATAAATTCAGGAGACATGGGAAGGAATTATAGAAAGAAGAATTAACAATATAATATCTTTGAGAGGAAAAGAAAGGTTATTAGCAGTATGAAGAGATCTGGGAAAGGAACTGGCTTGGTATAATAGGAATCTATGAACGAGAAGTGGAGGATCAGAGAGAGACATGTGATCTGTGGTAGGGTGATGTGGGTGAAAGAAGCAAAAGTATTGGCAGTGAATGACAAGATGTGGATAGAAGAAATATCAGATTAGAAATTAGATAGGAAACAGGACCCACAAGAACTTTCACCTGGAACATGGAGGGAAAAGAGAGTGATTCTGGCATGCTATAATTTATTCCTGAACTCTACAAATCTACTCTGCCCATTAAAGACTGATTTTAGTCTTACATTTTTTTTAACAAATGTTCAAAAACATTCGGCAAAACATCCTAAATGTGTATGTTTCCAAAACATTCAAAACATGCATTTTTCATGTAATTCATTGTTAAGGCTTTTTGTCCTCTTCTGAAATAGTTCATGAACCTCCTTCCATATCTTTATGAAAGGCTACACTATGTTAGAATGCATTACTGCTTTAAACATTACTCTGGTTTATCAGCATTTTCAGAAATTACTATCTCCAGACGCTATTCTAAGTTAATATTTATCCCAAAGTTTTTCCAGAAAATACTGAATCCCTGGCAACTACGTTCAATAACTACCTCCCTGCAAAGCCACAACAAACAAACAAACAAACAAACAAACAAACAAAGGCATTCTCACAATTCTGAAAGCTGTAAGATTCATACAGCTATGGGAAATTAATTACTATTTTTAGAATTGTTTCTTGAAATTAACATTTTATATGCATACAGAAATCTCAGCTGTGATATATAAGAGACAGGCATTAACTATTTGATGATCCTATTTTTCTTGTTAACAGGAATAATACCTAAACTGAAAATTAATGTAATTTTTCTGCCATTTTTAGGGAACCTTCCATTCATCAAGTACTGCTATCACATCTGCGTTACTGCTGCACATAAAGTTAATGAACTAGTTTCAGGTCGTCGTGCTTTATAGACATAAATTATAAGCATTTAAATAGGACAGACAGAAATCATTCTGTTGTGACAAAGAAACTACTTGACGGAAGCCTAAGGGTTCAGTCTGCAGATGAGTCAGCCAATACTGTCAAGTGACACTTGATATGGCACTATCAGTGGCTCAAAAATTCATAGCTCAGAGAGAGCAACAGATTAGAGATATTATTTTGAATTAAACAATAATTTAAAGGAATTAAATAGTACTGGAAGATCTAATGGTAGCTGGGGGATTTCAGAGCAATGGATTTCTGTAGTGTGACATATGTTTGCTGTCTATTCTGTCCACTCAGAATCAGCACCATATAAAAGGCATTTTCTTGAAGGTATTTATGTTGTATACTTTTGGCAGGGGAACTTTCAATGGGCTTTTACTATCAGATGACTTTGCACTTCTCAGAAGCTATTAATGGTATGGTCTTTCAATCAGTTGTCCGTATTCTTCCTGTTGAAGTTTCAGAACACAACTCAACTATTTTACAGGAACAAGGTCTTGAGGGATTGTCGTGGATTAGCTGAAGTTTTGTAAAACTTTTCCTGTACTAATCAGCTAAACAAAGGATCTTTCCCTTTCCCTGTCCTCTGCCCCTTCCCCCCTCTCCCCTCCCCCTACCTTTTCGGTCCATGTGTTTTCTTCTTTGGGGGAGGTGGGGGTGGCGGGGGAGAAGGAAGCGTGTGTGTGGTAGGTGAGGAAGCTGGGAGTGAACACCCGGTGCCCCTGCTCCATGGGGGTTTTTTGTTTACCTGAGAAGTTTCAGCAAAGGGAAGGGCGAGGAAAGCGCGGAGCTGCGCCAAG
>VXBA01002468.1:5284-62177 GCA_013399895.1 Serilophus lunatus
ATCTCCCCTTCTGGATTTGTTGGAGGGGTTTGGGATCTCCCCTTCTGGATTTGTTGGAGGGGTTTGGGATTTCCTGCCCTGGGTTTGGAAGGAGTGCCCAGTGTAGGAGTTGGCTCTGGGAGCTTGGGGAGCAGAGCTTTTGCAGGAGGATAAAGCTGCATTCAGAGCTGGTGCAGAGCAGTGGAAGTGATTTGTTTTCCCCTTTATGTTCTCTAGGAAGTGTCTCCAGCCACATGCTTTTATTGTGAGAGGGTTTCTAAGGGGATTTCTCTAGGATGAAGAGCTAAAAGAATATTCCAGAACAAGCAGAGCCCTTTCCCCAAACACTGCTGTGGGAAGGGCTGGGATGGGCTTAATCCTGGAGTGGTTTGGTGGGAAGGGCCCTTGAAGCTCCCCTGCTTCCCTGCCCTGACTCCACTAAAGGGCTGCTCAGAGCTGTGGATGCTTTTAATTCCCCCTTTTTTCTAGCATTAGCTCCCATTTTTTACAGGGCTCTGACCTGAGGTTTAAAAGAAATGGAAACAAATTCTTCAGGCAGGGCTCCAAGGTTAATTTTGGAGGGTTGGAGATGGGTGGGTCCAATTGCATCTTTGGTAGTAAATTGCTTCTTTGGTATTTTTCAAAGGACTCTTTTGCCTTCACAATGTTTGGGGACTTATTTGAAGAGGAGTTTTCCTTTCTTTCAAACAATCACTGTGAAAAAGAGAAGAAATCCAAGCCCAGAGAGTGTGAACCTCCAGCTCCCAGGGATATCACCAACCTGAGTGGGATCAAAAATCAAGGTGGGACCTGCTACCTCAATTCCCTGCTGCAGACTCTGCTTTTCACACCTGAATTCAGAGGTAAAGTGTTCCAAACCTTCTGAAAAGGACCTTAACTTGCATGGCTGGTTATTTGCTAAAGTAACACAATGAACTCAGATTATTTTGGGGGAACAATTCAGTTCAAATTAGTTATTACAGAATGTTGGGCTGGCTCTGAATTGTGGCTCATCTGCACAAAATTTAAATGTTACAAACATTTAGTTTTCTGACAATTTCATTGGTGTAAATAAGGAGGTTATTTCTGGATATACAGCCATTATGGTTATTAAACCCACACTAGAATTCCTAAAAAAAGTACTTATTTTCTGTCTAAACACCATTTCCTTCTGCTTTTTTTGGGGCTTGAACCAGTTGCAAGCACTAATGAGTTTCGGAAATAGTGAATATCCTAATTTTCCCAGAAGAATAACACCACAGTGCTTGGCAGTGAAATGCAGCAAATCCTTAAAGAAGGGATGTTGTGTCTTTTAAAGTGACATTTTGTTATGTCTTGTTGCAGAGGCTTTGTTTTCTCTGGGACCTGAGGAACTCGGGACCCTGGGTGACAGCAGGAAACCAGATGCAAAGGTAGTGGGAGTTGCCTTGGCCACTGCTCAGGGTTCAGTTGGAGGAATCTTCTTGCCATTCCTGTGGAACTTGATTTGAGAAGGGCTGGAAGCCTGAGCTGGATCTCCAAGGGCAGCTTGGATGGGCTGATAGTGGATTTGCCACAAAGGGCCTGGAGGGACAGGACACAGGGAATGGCTTCCCACTGCCAGAGGGCAGGGAGAGGTGGAATAGTGGGAAGGGTTTCTTCCTGTGAGGCCGGGGAGGGACTGGAATGGAATTCCCAGAGGAGCTGTGGCTGCCCCATCCCTGAGAGTGTTGGACAGGGCTTGGAGCAGCCTGGGATAGTAGGAGGTGTCCCTGCCCAGGGCAGGGGGTGGGATGGGATGGGCTTTCGTGACCCTTCCCACCCAACCCATTCCTCGGTTCTGTTGGGCTGCAGAATTTTGGGAGCCAAGTCTCACTGTCGTTCTGATGTGACTCAACTTAAGCTGTGATACAAAAACCCCACAGCCAGTGCTGGTTTGTAACAAACTTTGTGCTCAAACCCTTGTCTCCTTTGGCTTCCTGCCCAGGTTCGGATCATCCCCCTGCAGCTCCAGAGGTTGTTTGCTCAGCTCCTGCTCCTGGACCAACAGGCTGCTTCCACCACAGACCTCACCCAGAGCTTTGGCTGGAGCAGCCAGGAGGTGCAGACCCCCGGCCCTGGGGAGCTCCTTTCCTCGAGGCAGAGTCTGTCCTTGGGATCTGGCAGTTGGGTGGGCTGGGCCAGCTGTTGTTGGAGCTCCACGTGAAGGCCGTGCCAATTTACAGGAGGAACAGATTGTTCTCATAGATACAGTTCCAGTTGCTTTGCCCTGGTTTTTACAGGAGTGTTTTTTTCCAACAGTGTCCTCAAGTACTTAAAGTCTTACCCAAATCACTGGTCTTAGAATTTAGTCTGAATCTAGTGACAGCACAAGTGGGAATGGCTTCCCACTGCCAGAGGGTTACATTTGACATTGGGCAGGAATTCCTGGCTGGGAGGGTGGGCAGGCCCTGGCACAGGGTGCCCAGAGAAGCTGTGGCTACCCCATCCCTGGGAGTGTCCAAGGCCAGGTTGGAGCCACCTGGGATAGTGGGAGGTGTCCCTGCCCATGGCAGCGGGTGGAGGAGCTTCAAGTTCCCTCCCAGTCCATTCTGGGATTCTACCCAAGTGCAAGTGCCTCCTGTGGGTTATAATGTATGTACTTGTAGTTACTCACCATAACCAATAACAAAGGGAGTAACTTACTCCTCGAGGAGTAAATACATGAGGCAGCTGCCTCTGTGATCCTTAAAACGTTATTTCCCAAGGAATCAGCCCAGCAAACAGCACTGTTTCATTTCCTCAAGCAGGAGATGAGGCAGCACGATGTGCAGGAGTTAAACAGGATCCTGTTCAGTGCTCTGGAAACATCTCTGGTGGGGACGTCGGGCCACGACCTCATTCATCGCTTGTACCATGGGACTGTTGTCAACCACATCGTGTGCAACGAGTGCAAGAATGTCAGTGAGAGACAGGTAAAGCAGGGGGGAGCCACTTGAAATATTCTTTTTTTTTTAAGCTCCAAAATAGTGTCACCTCCCCTGTGGCCTTGTTGAACTGAGGTGTTGGACTTTAAGCCTTAGGTGTGTTTTCCAAACTGGCTGCATCGGAGGTAAAAACCCAAGTGTTGTTGCATCCTCTGAGACTCTGGTAGATGTAGCTGAACAGCAAAATGTATATTTACAGTCTTTTATGCTCTTTTTAATATACAAACACAGAATTTAAAATTAATTTGTCCTCTGTGAGTGTGGTTTTTTTCCCCCCATCAGCACCGGACACTTCCATCTGCTGTGGTGATGGGATGAGTATATCCCTAATTTCCCATGAAGTTACACCACTTAGTCCCTTATTTTCTATTGTTCTTTCTGCCCAGGAAGATTTCTTGGACCTCACAGTGGCAGTGAAAGGTGTTGCTGGCCTGGAGGAGGCCCTGTGGAACATGTATGTGGAAGAGGAATACTTCGAAAATGACAACTTGTATCGCTGTGGAGCCTGTGATAAACTCGTTGAGGCTTCAAAGGTTGGTGACTGTCAGGGTTCACTTGGCTGGGTTGGAGTTCGGCCTCCAGCTCTGGGATCCAGCACAGGGAGGACCTGGAGCTGCTGGAGGGAGTCCAGAGGAGGCCCAGGATGGTCAGAGGGATGGAGCAGCTCTGCTGAGAGGGAAGGCTGGGAGAGCTGGGATTGTTCAGCCTGGAGAGGAGAAGCTTTGGGGGGACCTAGTTATGGCCTGTCAGGACCTGAAGGAACCCTACAAAAAAAGGTGGGGAGAGGCTGGAGTGCCAGGACAAGGGGGAATGGCTTCCCGCTGCCAGAGGGCAGGGTTAGATGGGATTTTGGGAAGGAATCCTTGGCTGAGAGGGTGAGGAGGCCCTGGCACAGGGTGCCCAGAGAAGCTGTGGCTGCCCCATCCCTGGGAGTGTCCAAGGCCAGGTTGGAGCCACCTGGGATAGTGGAAGATGTCCCTGCCCAGGGCAGGGGGTGGGAACAAGCTGAGCTTTAAGGTCCCTTCCAACCCAAACCATCCTGGGATTCAGTTTTAATGCAGCCAAGAGTGAATGGGATGCTGTAATTTGGAGTGTTGTCTCATTCACCACCTCTGCTGCACTTGGCTCTGAGCATTTCAGAGAATCAACTAAAAGGTAATAAAACCAAACAGATCCCTGTCAGGAGGGAAACCACGGAAATTCTGTCCTGAAGAACCCGAATTGGAGAGAGAAACACTGAACAAGTGTTGCTCTGCTCTGGGAAATGGGATGTGTTGCCCAGTTTTTTGGGAAGGAGGCAGACGCAGGCAGTTTGTGCACTCTGCCCTCTTCCCAACAGCAAAGCTCCTTGTGCAATCCAAACCCTGCAGCCCTCTC
Organism: Serilophus lunatus; assembly: GCA_013399895.1. Classification (NCBI taxonomy): domain Eukaryota; kingdom Metazoa; phylum Chordata; class Aves; order Passeriformes; family Eurylaimidae; genus Serilophus; species Serilophus lunatus. The sequence continues at coordinate 9,586 of VXBA01002468.1, forward strand.
GATATCAGAGGGGAGAGTCCACAGGGAAGCAGAGGGCAGGCCAAGGTAATCAGTGACTCAGGAGCACTTGGCAGTGCTTCACGTGCATTAAACCTTGCTGGGTTCAAGGGAGTACCAGATAAGTTGTCAGCTTCTCAAACATGCAGAAGGAGAGTGGCCATTCCAAATTTTGGTAGGGAATTGCATAACTGGGGATGTTGGGCTCAGGCCAGGGGCTGTGCTGGAAGGCTGGAGCATGGAGGAGGGACAGAGAGACACAACCAGTCCATCACTTCATGCTTTGTGGATCTCTGGATGTTATTCCCCTTTCTTTCTTGTTGAGGCACCTCATATTCCAGAACTTCATCCAAATTTCATGGCACAGTCTGATTTTCACAGGGAACTCGACAGAACATGAGGTCTTGGAGTCCTTGGTGCCACTAAGCTTTGCAGCAGTTCTCACTGTGGGTGCAAAGGGAACACCTAATTAGAGGGTCTCTTGAACCATTGTGTTTTCCCGGGATGTTCCCTGGCTCAGAAATGTGGTCACTGTGCCCTTGTCACAAGGGTTCAATCTTGATTAATATTCTTCCTCATTAAAATGGATTCTCTTGGCTTTCCTGCCTGGAAGGTTCTCTCCTGTAAAAATAAGGGAGGCTTGGAGTGTTCTGTGGGCTGTGGAAATGTAATTGGTGACTGGGATTTCGCCAATATCCTTTATTTTCTTTAGCAGGGCAAAGTGTGGGACTCCCAGTCAGGGAAGATGTGGGGCTTGACAGTGGGGGAAGGCCTGGGTTGCTTTGAGGATCCAGGAAATGGAGGACTGGGGAAGACATTTTAAGGTTTAGCACCCTGGTCTTTTTTTGGCCAAGGGGTTGAGCACAGGGATGAAACAGTGCTGTGTTGTCACTGTGCTGACAGTTCTTTTTCCATGCCTCCCCAGGCTGCCAAACTTCGGAAGCTGCCCCCATTTCTCACCTTTTCTCTCCTGAGGTTTAACTTTGACCCTGAGAAGTGTGAGCGGTACAAGGAGACGAGCTGCTACACCTTCCCCCTCCACATCAACCTGAGGCCTTTCTGTGAGCAGGTTTGTGCCCTTGCATTGCTAAAATTTCTGTGTACTCAGTACAGAACCCCTGTGGGTCTGAAGAGCTTTTGTGGGCTTCTCCTCTGTCCCTAATTCCAAGATTTTGTCCCAAAAGCCACTTTCTGAGTGGGAAATAGTTTGTAGCTAAAAGCTTAATCTGCCCTTTCCTTGAAAGGAAGACCTAGAAATGAAAATTAGTTTTTATATGGTCATGGATAGTCATTCAGCCACATGTGTTTTATGTGCCTGGAGTTTTTCAGGAATCTGTGTGGCATTCCCATGTATGACTTTGGATAGGAACTGAGCCGTACCATTGCTTGATGATCATTTTTGGACCTTAAGGAACACACTTAATAGAGGCACTGTTACGGAACAGGCATTTTCCATATTGAAATATTGCAGTGCAAGCTTGGAAATTTCTCAGGGGTTGCATTTGAGGAACCCTTTTCTTTTTAGTTCTGGTGCTTTTAAGTGTAGCTTGTTTTTTCTCTTTTAAACAAACCTGGTTGTGAACAAACAAGTTGAGCTTCTCTTTTTGCATCAAGATTTGGTTATTTTCCATTTGGAGTTTCCAATTTTGGTCAGAATGCTGCTGAAGAGGTGGCTTGGTAACACAGGTTGCCCAGAGAGGTTGTGGATTCCTCATCCCTGGAAGTGTCCAAGGCTGAGTTGGATGGGGCTTGGAGCAACCTGGGGTAGTGGAAGGGCTTTAAGATCCCTCCCAAGCCAATGCTTGTGTGATTTATCAGCTTGGTCCCTGCTTTGTGTCAGTCCTTAATTGTGCTCCCAGCACGAGGAACCTGCAAATCCACCCTGAGAAATCTCAAGCGCCGCCGCTGGTGTGAAACTGTCCTTGAGTGCAAGACTTACTGATCTCTGTTATTGTTACTGTTATTATTTCTCTTTTTAAAGACTGAAATGGATGATTCAGAGTACATGTATGAGCTCTTCTCTGTTATTATACACAAAGGTGGCTGCTATGGAGGACACTATCATGTTTATATCAGAGATGTGGATGAATTAGGAAACTGGCAGCTCCAAGTAAGTCCTAAAGGGGTTGGTTTTTTTCCTTCCTTGCCATTATAGGTTTTATTTATGAGAAAACTTAAGAGCCAGTGTGTGAGTGTGTAACCAAAATAATTAATATTTCTCGGTGTTCCTACCTCATTGAGGAGGATAATTGATCCGCACTTCCTTCACACTCCTGAACTCTGCGTGAGAATTAATACAGAATATTTCAAGCCTCTGGTGGTGTGGGAAACAACAGTATTTGAGTCTGTTTGTGGCACAGGAAGAAGAGGAAAGGCTGATGGAAGACAAGGCTGGGAGAGATACCGAAAATGCCAAAGAAATAGAGAATCCACTGGCAGTCTTAAAAGGGATTTTATCAGAGGTATGGTATGTAAGGAGTTAATTGTTTGGGCTTGGAGCCTGGAAGGGGCTGGGGTGTGTGCGTGTGTACAGGGCTCTTCTGAACTCACTGGGAAACATTTAAAACTTGTAATTTAACCTCACTTTAGCAGTAATAGTGGCTCTTCACACAGAAAAGGTCCTTTCTGCATAGTTCTTAAATTGTTCACCAAAGGTGATGTTACAGCAGGAATGACTGAAGCACTTCAAAACTTTTGCGTTGATCCCTTGACTTTTGAGGTCCTTGTTATCCCAGTCTTTCATTTCTCTGTAGGAAGACTCGAAGCAAATCCCTGTGGATCAGTTAGGGCAGAAATTACTGGAGAAAAAAGGGGTGTCCTGGAATAAGAAATACAGGAAACAATATGGAGCATTACGGAAGGTAATCAGAGGTGTTGGTATGTTGAGATAACTTTGTAGTACTTTATATTCCTGTTATGATTAAAGCTGATTCAGATTTAGAGTTGTTTTCACTGGAGGGGGAGTGTGTGATTGATTAATTTATTTATTTGGTGCTGCAGATTTTTGGAGGGATTTGAGGGTGGTTGGTCCCATATATAAAAGGTCAGCTGGTAAGAAAATAATATTCTTCTGTCTAAGATGAGGAAATACATGAGAAAACATCATAAAATGAAGGTTGAAGTGATGGGATTTGTGTAGGAGTTTAAAACTTGCTCTCTTGTTCATCTTGCCTTTGTTTCTTTTCAGTATTTGCAGAATCATCCTCAGATATTTCAGCTGAGTCCTGATGCAAGTAAGGTTGATCTGAAGGAAACACACAAGCTCCTGTTTCAGCTGGATTCTCAAGGACAAGGTCTCCAGAGCCCTCCCCAGAGGAATGGGGTCCTGTGGAGCTCCAAGGAAAAACCTCTGAGGCCAAGGAACACTTCTGCTGGTTGCCATTGGTTTGATCTCAATGATTCCAAGGTCCAGCCCATCAAGGAGAAGGATATTGAGAAACAATTTCAGGGTAAAGAGAGTGCCTACATGCTGTTTTACAGGAAATCTCAGCTGAAAAGACCTCCTGAAGGTACATAAAGCTCAGCTTTATCCTGGGGCCTCCCTTCGTTGACAGTTTTTCTGGAGGGCAAAGGCTGTTGGGCTTTTTGGCATTTATTTAATCTCCCTTAAAGTTTGATTGGAAGAAGTTTTTACATTTGTTTGTTCTTGATATCACCTTGCAGACGAATTTTCTCTGCTATGAAAAATAATTGCTCTGAGTTTTCATTGTAATGTCTCATCTTGACTCTTCTTGTTGCCAAATCACATTTGAAGCCAAACCAGCCTTTTATGATTTGTTGCAGCACGAGGAAATCCCAGGTACCAAATTCCTGAGCACCTCCTGAAGGAAATGAATGCTGCTAATACTGAGCTGCAAAAAAAGAGGTACATTGGTGCTCCTGTCCCAGTCTCACACAGCTCATTCCTGCAGGTCTCCAGAGGTGTTTAAAGGAGAGAAATTCCTTGAGTAGAGCCAGATATTAAAATGGTTCAGTGTCATAGAGGTTAATGGAAGAATTAAGATATTTGTGTATCCAGATCCTGCCTTCTGCTGGTTCCCTGTCAGGGGCATAACCAAGCATCCTGCAGAATTCCAGGTGGAAGGTGTCCCTGCCCATGGTGGGTGGAATGAGATGGGCCTTGAGGTCCCTTCCAGCCCAGCCCTGTGACCTTTGAACAGGTCTCTGCACAGCCCTTGAGCTGCCAGGGAATTTGGCTGTGCAGGGAGCAGTTCCAGGCCAGCTGCATCTGTTTGTTGGGGTTGAAGTCACCAGTTTGTTGTTGTTCTTCTCCCCAAGAGCTGAATGTGACTCTGCAAACAATGGCATTGATTTACATCTCCACCTGAGCTCCTGCTATGAATTCCACAATGGGGCTTTGCATCCTTCCCTGCCCTGGAAGGAGAGTGTGGTGGATTTGACCATTGACAGGAGGAAGACACTGGGAGACCTCAGGCAGGCAGCATTCCAGGTATTTGCCCCCCTAAATGAACTCGCACCTCATTTTTGCTTGAGCCACAACAACATTTCCAAATGTGTTTATGCTGCAACTTTTGTGTCAAGGAGAAATTCTCAACAGTAAAATGATTTTTTTAGGAGGCTAAAAGTTCTTGTGGGTTTGCACAGGAGGAAACAGTGAGCTGAGGTCTTTATTGTAGCCATGAAACTACTGAAAATTTAACTATGTTGACATGAAAGCTCTCATGAGCTAATTATTTATGTGTGCATGAGTGTGGGTTGACCCTTGCTGTTTCATTTTGTTCAAGGAGTCCCCAAGTGATCTTGGGAGCCAAACTGTAACAACTTCCAGCAAACTGTGATTTGGAGTGCTGTGAGTTACTGCTTGCTGTTATTTTATATAGTATTTGACATATATTTCTGGTTGTTCTTCCCAACCAGATGTTGGATTCCTGGGAAGGGGACATGGCTCTGAGTCTGGCCAAGCCTTTGCCAGCAGGATTACATCTCTATCAGATGCTGGATGGTAAGACCATTTCATCCAAGGCTTCCATGTTATTGATATATTTTATTTACTGCAGACATCAAGATTTCATATATAAACCATCTTGGAGATGTGTAGCACTCAACCAACACTCTTCCAACTCAAAATTATTCTACAGCTGCTAAGTTATTTATTTCACTCTTATTAGTGAAAGATTTTGAGGCTTTTCTGTGTAATATTTGCTGTGAAGTGCAAAGTTAAACACATTTCCTGACAAAAAATACGTCATTGTGTATTTTACCCTTGATTTGCTTGTAGATGTCTGCTTTCAGAGGATTTGCCTAATAGGCAGTGGGGAGGATGGAAGGGAAGGAGCCAGGGTGACATCCAAGGGAAATGCTGCTTAGATTAAGCTGCAGCAGGAATTTTGTAAAGGGAAACAATCACAAAAAGTTTCTTCATTTATTAAGAGTATTAGTTTCTAAACCCATCATTTTTGCCTCCTTTTTTAGGCAGCTCTGAGTGTTAGTCTTCAAAAACCTGTCCAGCTGTTTTTAAATTTTATAGAAAATTAGTGTTTTACCAGAACATAACCTGACTCCATGATGTTGACATGAAACTAGAGACACTCACAGTGCTCTAAATATTCTTCCCGACTCTTCTACAGTTGTTTAAGTGTCTAAAAAACCCTGAATCTGACTTTGTGACCCTCCTTGTGTGTTTTGTGGGGGGCAAGAACCTGATAGTTTGCTCGTTTTTTTAGGAGATGAGCTGAGCCTGGATGGCATTGGGCTGGCTGATGGAGCAGACATCTTTGTGTGGAATGGGAAAGAGGTGAGAGAGCCAAATCCCCTCCTGCCAGTTCTGAAGGTCTCCCTGAAGTTTCCTTATTCCTGCATCTGCCCTTTAATATTAAGGGTTCTGCTTAACTTGGTTATGAAACACAGCACTTTAAAATGGATTAAAATGTTACTTTTAAAAGACTTCTTTTGTAGAAGCATGTATTGTCTTTGAGGTTTATCGAAGGAAATCCCCAAACCTAAAACCCCAAACCAGTCCCAGAGCTGTTTTTATCTTGGCTGTGCTTTGGTGCAGTCCTCACTACTCCAGCTTCATGTGATTAAATTACCTTCAGCAAGGAATTGTATTTGTTGCTTATGGTCAATACCAGAAAGGCCCCAGTCATTTGCTGACTGCCCAGTCTCTGCTGTGTTTTATGGATCAGCAGTGCCTAAATGTGGAATTGTTGCCCTCAGGTTGGAGGCACAGAGCTGGTGACAGGCCCTGAGCACGAGCCCGTGGTGGTCAATGTCCTGCGTCTGGCCCAGCACAACGAGGGAGGGAAGGGCCAGCACTTCACAGAGTCCCAGCACGTCTTTTCCTGCAGCACCAGGGTGGGGGAGCTGCACAGAGCCTTGGCTCCAGCTGGAGGGATTATCCTGAAGAATGGCTCAGGAGTGGAGAAGGAAGCCAAGCACTGGGAAGTTTTCCGGGAGGAAGATATGGGGGAGACGGTGCAGAGTGTTGGTCTGAGGGATGGCTGCTCAGTGCTCATCTTGGACAGCCATGACCAGAGGTAACCCCTTGGATTATGAGTTTAACTGAACAAAGTCAGCAATTCTGGCAACATCTGTTCATTTAAGATTGACAGTTCTTGTACTAGTTATCACTTGGAGCTTTTAAATACAAAGCCAGGCAATCTTAAATTCTGAAGGTATTTCTTAGCTCTCGAAGTGCAGATAGACATCCTTTGACTTGCACCTGGGCAAAATTCTGGTGGGAACAACTTGTGCTCAGTGTGCTGGCAAATACTGGGCATAACCTGCATTCCTGGGGGTTGGAGCTGTGGGACTTAGTGGGATGAGAGGGCACAGGAGACTCAGCCCAAGCTGTGCAAGGGTCAAACCACCATAAGGTCTTATCCTTTACAAGTGTAAGGTGAATCTCCCAGTGGAATCTAAAGCTCCGTTTCTGCTCTCATGACACTCCTGTGCTGCCTGACCCTCACTCTGTGACACTCCATCACTGTTAATACCTCAACATGATCTATTGATTTGGGAGCTTTGAGGATTGATTATATGCAGTTCTCCTGTCTCTGACTGTCTCTGCACTGTTGATTTTCCCAGCTTTGTGAACATCTCAAGTGGCAATTTGACAGCCTTTACATATGACATCAGCTGGCTCCAAGTGAAGAACTTCTGCGGGACAGAAGATGAGGAGAAACACGTGAAAATCACTGCCACTATTGAAACGGTAAGGGCTGTTTCCTCAATAGCTTGGCCACTGCACCTTGCCCAGTTCATTAGACTGACCCTCAGGGATGAAGTTTTTTCTCTGCTGAAACTAGTGTGTGACTCAGAGTCACCATTCTTGGGACATTTGCCAGGGAACTGAAACCAGGGCAGTGTTTTAGTAAGAAGCAGCTTTGATTTTGGACCATCCTTGGGCTGGTGTCAGTAAAGCAAAGCTAAAAGAGGAGGGAAGGATTATTTGTTGCTCTTTGGGGATTGGCAGTTGTTCCAGCAGGGAAGTTCCTGGCATTCCTTGCTGGAGGTGTGAATATTCCTTTGTTTTAGGTGATATCAGACATCAAAATGAAAGCCATAAGGGAGCTTCATCTGGAGGAGGAACTGGGTGAGTGTTCAGCTGCTCACAAGGGGGAATCACCTGAACCTTTCTTTTCTGGAAGATTCTTTTCAGTTTTTACTGTCTTCACCTCTGGATGCACTTGGTCAGTTTTGTAGTATTTTACTGGTTGTGCTTTACAAGAGAAAATGATCCTTCAGTGAAAGGATAAAAGACTGTTCATGGACTTCTCTAGTTGTACACAGAGGGGGAGACCTCTAAGATAAACCTGTTATAATTAATCTAATTGTAATTAACCTTAATTCTGAGCCAGATTACTTACTGAATTATTCAATACATGTCTCTCTTTCCTGCCTTTTCTGCTACAGCAAATGAGAGCTGTCTTAGACCTGTCAGTGGGAATGGGAAACTTCTGTCTCCAGGTAAACAGATTTCTTTTATCATTGTTCTGTAAGAAATCATGTAAGAGATTTTAAGCTTCCCTTTGTCCTTCCCTGGGAGAAGAACACACAAACTCCACTGATTTCCAGACTTAACTGCAGCAGTTGGGTGGGTTTTTCCCCTCCCTTTCCAGAGAGCCCTGGGACATTGCCACCCCTTTGCTCTCATCGTGGGAGATCTGAAGTTCTCTGAAGGCCATTGATTGCTTTCATCTTACTCTAAAGGGCAGCATAACAGAATGGATATAGGAATGGATAGGAAGCAGCACCTTAGGACATTCTCCATGTTTTTGTCCTCCCTAAAGTGCCTGAAGATTACACTGTCAAGGAGGCAGAACTGAGGATGGGAAGCTTGCTGGGATTGTGCCATGGGAAAGCTCCAACTTCCACTCAGGTAATGCTGTGATGGAAAGAGTTTTGTGCTGTACTTTTGTGAAGAGCATAAGGGAAGGAAAGAGGGATATTGCCTTGGAATCTAGAAGGTGGAGATCCCATAGAATCCCAGAATGGTTTGTGTTGGAAGGGACCTTAAGGATCATCCCCCTGCCCTGGACAGGGACACCTCCCACTATCCCAGGTGGCTCCAAGCCCTGCCCAACCTGGCCTTAATGTGCAGGTGGAAAAATAGTTGTGGAATGCTGGCAGAGCTGGTTAATGAGGAACTCGACTATCTCTGCTCCTGTTTGTGCTGCTTAGATTGTTTGCTTCAGGCCAGAGGGGTCCTAGTGCTGTTGGATTCCAGTGCTGCAGAAGGGAGTCTTACTTCATGCTGTTCCCATATTCCCGTATTTTTTCTGATTGTATTTTTAGCTCTTCTTGTACTTTATGGTTGGGAGTGACCCAAACTCGAGCCCTGAGATGGAGATAGTTGTGGAGGAGAGTGCCTCTGTCAGAGAGGTAAGGCTGACAGCTTTGGGAATTCCTGGGCCAGGTCTGCTGCTCCTGGAAAACATTCCTTACACCCTTTGCCTGTTGCAGAATTGGAGGATTTGGGAAGAGGAAGCTCTTGGTGCTGCCAGTCCAGCCAGTGTTGGCAAATAGTGGCTGGAAAGGGTTGAGTTTGCAGGTTTGGATTTTTAAAAGGCGCATCTGCAAAGCGCGGGACAGAATTTATTCAAATAAAGGAACAAACTGGCAGCACGGGTTGGGGGGTTTTTAACAGTTTGGAAAAGCTGGCTTAGCTGGTATGGTGAATTTCTTGCCTGAAAAGAATCTGATCCCTGAAAGGTTTAATATATATCTCAAATACACCTTGTCTAATTATATCGATTAAAGAATTGACCAGGAATCAGTCAGTTTTTGTTAGAAATTTTGCTGAAAACTTTCCCAATCTCAACACTGAGACAAATCACATCCTGTGGGGTTTTTTTCAGTGTCTCAATTTAATGCTGGAGAAATCTGGATTATCAGGTGAGTTATTTACTTTCTACAAGGAATTTTTGGTATTTTAGACAGCCCTTCCTTTCCTAAACCTTGTGCATTTGTTGCAGTGGTCTGTGTGTCAGGGCAGTGTGAGGAGGGGAAAGAATTCCAAGCTTAGTCTTCGTAATATAATTTTTATTTTAAAGAGCTTGTCATAAATTCAAATGGTAAGTTGACATTGGAGCTCCTTTCCTCTTAAATCAGGGAAAATAATTAGCTAGGTGAGGAAGAGACATTTATGCAAATGAGAGTATTTCCACTGGGGAAGGACATGAAGGTGACACTTGATTTAGTTAAGAGTTGTGTTTAAAGAACAAATAAAAGACCCAAGAAAAGGAGCCTTGTTTTTACACAACTTGTCAAGTTGTGTAGAATTGCCCCAAAACAGCATTATTTGCTAATTAGTTTTGCACGTTGTTTTGTGGTTTTTGGTAGGTGACAACTGGCATTTGAGAAGGTTTGACTGGTGCTATGAAGCAGGGGAAGCATTAAGTCAGGAAGTAAGAGGATCCTTTTTTTTTCCCCTTGAGTTTCTTTGCTCCCTGTTCTGTAGAGACTTCCCCTGAGCAGAGCTGCATTAAAGAACTCTTGGATTTCCATGTGCCCTGTGTTTTCTCTTCCCACAGAATGCCACTCTGAAGGAACTCAATGTTTGCAGAGGAGACACTTTGGTTATAACTGAAGGAAAACTTCCAGAAAAGGTAAAGGAAGAAGGATTGTGTTTTTAGTCAGTGGACAGACACTTGGAATCATGGAGTTGCAGAATAGTTTGGGCTGGAAGGAGCCTTAAGGACCATCCTGTTCCACCTCCTGTGGCTGCCCCATCCCTGGAATTGTCCAAGGCCGGGCTGGAGCAGCCTGGAATAGTGGAAGGTGTCCCTTGCAAAACTGTAGCATGGTTAAGGCTGGAAAAGACCTTTCATATCATCAGGTCCAGCTATTAATCCAGGACCACCATGTTTACCACTAAACCATGTCCCAAAGTGCCACATCTGCATATTTTTGGACGCTTCCAGGGGTGATGACTCCACTTCCTGGGCAGCCTGTTCCAAATGCTCAGGTTTGAACAAGTCTTTTCTTGCTTCCTGTGATAAAGGCAAAACTTTTCCTTGCCCTGAAACAGAAACTTCCCAGTACTTTCTGTTCATTTTCCAGGGTTTCCTGAAAATCCCCATCTGGTGGCTGAAGCCTCCAAGCCATAAGAAACATGGAGAGAATGCTCAAGACCAAGTGAATGGGATAACCTGCAAGATGGAAGCTTTGCAAGTGTCTGCTGGCACAGGTGAGCTTGGAAAGGGGTCTGTGGCTGCTCTGAGGGCTTGGAGCCAACCCTAGAATTTGAACCCAAAGCCTTAAATCCTCCTGAAACCTATGAGGGACTTCAGAAGTTCATAGTGAAAGGGGACAGATGGAGTTTGTGACAAGGCCATAAATGCTGGGAAATGCTGTTGGGATGTTCCTTGGCTGGGTTTGCTGAAGATCCCACTAAATTTTGAAGCAGGGGCTCTTCACTTGTCAGTCTGTACCCGAAGGCAGTGGCAGCATTTTAAAGGATCTTCTCTATGGCCATGAAAAACTAAACTGTAAAATGGGAAACAAAGAGATTTCCACAAGAAAAATGAGATTCCTTTCCTGCTGAGCTGGTTTGCAGGGCAGGACCCCTCTCCTTGCAGGTTTTTTTGTATTTTCTCCTGTCTCTCAAACCTTTCCTGAGTTTTACTTTCTCCCCTGATGATTTCAGTAGCTCAGAGCAGATTTACCAACAGGCTCTACATTTCAGAGTCATAACCAATAATCAGTGCTGTTAATGTGAATAGCTGCTCCTAGTGTAAAAACTGGCAGTCTGGGGTCTGTTGGCACCCTTCTTGTTTGGCAACTATTGGAATTTATTTTATCTACCATATGTAAGGAGATCCTACTGTGCCTATTTTAGTGGAAAGAGAGTGATAGAAGTTGGATCTTTAACAACACAGACCATTCTGGAATTCCATAATATCCTGTTTCTTCCAAAAAAATACTGGAGGTGAGCCCCCTTTTCTAAGTGATCTGTCAGGACTAAACAAAATCGTGTTGACTCTTCTGTGTTTCTTCGTCCCCATTTAAAGCTTCACCAGAACCCATCCACCCAGCCATGGATCTCTGTTATGCTGGCAGGATAGAAATAGCAGGAGAAGCTTCTTTGGAGGATCTGAAGATGCAGGTTAGATGTTCTTCTGTGCTGGGATGTCCAGCAGCACTGTGGTGACTCGAGCTCTATTAACACCTATTTTTTTATCTCCTTTTCCCTTGTCTCCAGTCTGTTGTGATCTGGCATTTGCTTATATGCCATGGTCAGTGGTAAGTACCAAGAGGCAGCTGGAGCATGTGGCTCAGACACTTCTTAGTGTCCCTGCAGTTCCCATCCCCCCCTCATGAGTCCTGGCCTGCAGAAGCCTCGTTGCACTTCATCTGGAATTCTGGCTTTGCAGCCTTTAGCTTTGTTTCACGATGTCAGATTGTTCCATGAGAAGCACACACATGCAAACACCTCCTAAAAAAGCCACTTTCCATCTTCACATCGTTCCTGTATTACTTTGCTGCATCTTATTTTAGTTTTGGTGTGTTGAATCTGATGGGTGCAGGATTGCTCTGGGTGCACAGGTCATGTTTGTCATCCAGCAAGGTCTGGCTTAGTTTCCTTGGCCAGAAACTAAGGTGCCTTGGCTTTTTTTTAACCATAAATATATGATTTTAAGACACAAAAAAACCAAACAACAAACCAAACGTTCCAAAAAGAAAAAAACACCAAAACCAATCAAAAACTCAACCAAAACCCCACAAAAATACATGAATTAATCTTCCCAGAAGGCTCTTTGTTCTGAGCTGCATGGGGAAGGATATGTCATTAAATTCTGGTCCATCCCAACACTTACTTTCTGGGAATGACTTTGATTTCAGGTTCTGCCAAGCTCCTGCTATGGAAAACTGCCTGTTTGCAGCTTGGGAACAAGAGAATTGTCTGAGCGTGGGAAGTGGTGTGTCCTTGGTGAAGGCTTAGAGCAGCTTGTAAAGACTGGGAAACAATTCCAACAGCCTCACTCCCTCCCAGTTTTTCAAATTTTGGTGAAAATAAGATATTTGTTACTTTTGAAATACAAGCTGAGCTGAGAAATGCTGGAAGGGAGTGAAGCCACAACTCCCTTTGAGAGTGAAAAGTGAATATTTCCATCATAACCACAGGCAACAACTTGTGTGGAATACATGTCATTTTGAATGTTGCCTTGAGAGTTAATCCAGTGTTTTTCTCTTCTTCTAAGGAGAATGGCTGCTGAAATGACTGACAAGGTGTTTGTTTCTTTCTTTCAGGCTCTGACCTTGCCATGCTGCCATGAGCAGGTTGTGCCTCTGCCCTCATTCCTCAGGGCATGGAGAGTGGGCAGCAAGTGCCCTGGAAAGCTGCTGAGGAACAACAGGCAGAGACTCAAGTAGGTTTTTTGGGGAACGTGCAAGTGGCTTTGCAGCAGATTGGCTGTGGAATGGATTGGTGGGGAAATAAATCAGGCATCAGTCAGCAGAGCTCCTTTCTGCTCACTTCAGATTTTGGCTGAACATGGTTTTAAATTGGGAGAAACTGGGATAACTACCAGGGTTATCCCAGGGAAAGATGTCCCTGCCCAGGGCAGGGGGGGGTTGAAAAAGATGGTTTTAAGGTCTCTTCCCACCCAAACCATTCTGGAATTTTGTGATTCTGCTAAGCTTTAATTTAGGTACTTTAATTTTAGTTAATTTTGGTACTTTGCTGGCTTCTTCATTTTTGTTCCAACAGCCTCCTCCTGTGCATTTCATCCATTAAAAGAGAAGTTTTTATTCGTGAGAGCTCAGAATAGGTGGCTACAATGGTAGAATCCCAGACTGGTTTGGGTGGGATGGGACCTTAAAGACCATGTTGTTCTACCCCCTGCCCTGGGCAGGGACCCTCCCACTATCCCAGGTGGCTCCAGCCTGGCCTTGGACACTTCCAGGGATGGGGCAGCCACAGCTTCTCTGGGAATTCCATTCCAGTCCCTCCCCACCCTCACAGGGAACAATTCCTTCCCACTATCCCATCTCTCCCTGCCCTCTGGCAGTGGGAAGCCATTCCCTGTGTCCTGTCCCTCCGTCCCTTGTCCCCAGTCCCTCTCCAGCTTCCCTGGAGCCCCTTAAGGCTCTGGAAGGGGCTCCCAGGTCTCCCTGGAGCCTTCCCTTCTCCAGGCTGGCTCCAGAGCCATGCAGCCAATCTCTGTTTTGTTTCCAGTGACTACAAGTTGGGTGCCAGAGTGGGAATCTGCATAGAACCTTTGGAAAAAGCAGAGGATTTGGGGTAAGAGCTCAAGACACTGATTTCTTACACTCTGCATTTGGGAGGAGCCTTTACTGAGCAGCTTTTAAACTTCAGTGCTGTCAGGATTAGAAATGTGAGGATTCAGGAGGACTTGGAGCTTGTTTTTTGTTTTCCAGAAACAAGGGAGGGAATAAAAAATGGGAATTTCATTGACAAGGATGTCTGTTCTCTCCTCTTCCTGCCAGCCCCCATGAGCTGCTGCTGCGAGTCCAGATGGGAATTCCAGGAGAGAGGGACTACACTGACTCCAGGGATTTGGTGTGGGACATCTCCAAGGAATGCACCACCTGGGCACTGAGGCAGAGAGTGGCTTCTCACTACTGTCTCCCTGTAGATAAGATTGAAATAGCCAAATACTTCCCTGAGAGATTTGAGTGGCTGCCAATCTCTAGCTGGGTAAGCTCTGGAATGACAGAATCCAGCAGTGCGTGTTGGTTTGTGCTGCACTGCCTTTGTCATGTATTTGAGGAGAACTCCAAAAATCTTCTGCTTTGATTTTATTCAGACACAGCAAATTTCCAAGAGGAAAAGGAGGAAAAAGCAGGAGAGTTTGCAGTCAGCCCCTTATCACCTGAGGGATGGAGACATCATTGGGGTGAAGGTAAATCCCCTTGGATTTGCTGCTGCACGAGGAGTAGGTCCAGGCTCTGTCCCCTTGGCAGTGTCTCTGGAAGTGCTGGGATGTGGCCTTGGATGTTGCATTGTGTGGATGGGACATGTGGTGCTGCTCCTGCTTTTTCTTCTAGTTCTTTTTTCTTGCCCTCATTTTGACTGCATTGGCTTTTTTTTTTTCCTAATTCTGAGTGAAAACAAAGGATAATGCCCTTTAAAAATCCCATTCTAGATATAAACCCATTGCAGCTTCCAAAGAATTATGACAGATAATATTTAATTACGGGAAGAAAAAAGAATTACCTAGCAGCGTATTGAGCTCTGAAGTAGCAATCAGGCTTATTTAGGAGAAGGAAAGAACCTACTGGCTGGGTTTTAAAACAGGAAAAAAAATCTGCTGTCTGTCCTGCTAATTTGGGCTGTTGGAGGAAATCCATCCCTGGAAGTGTCCAAGGCCAAGTTGCACAGGGCTTGGAGAACCCTGGTCTAGTAGAAGGTGTCAGGGGGTGGAACTGGATGTGCTTTAAGGTCCCTCCCAACCCAAACCATTCTGGGATTTTACTGAACTTGAAGTTAATTGGTGTAAAACCACAGGTGAGAAATAGTTGGAGCTTCTGACTTTGATCCATCAAATCCTTTTTCACAACAGAACATTCTCCTTGATGACACCAAGGACTTCAGCACCGTGAGAGACGATATTGGGAAAGAGCAGCAAAGGCAACTGGCACTAGAAAAAAAGAAAAGGTAGTGACTATTGGCATTTAGTTTTCATTAGAAATACACCAACTCTTTACTGCTTTTCAGAGAAGCTGTGGCTGCCCCATCCCTGGAAGTGTCCCAGGCTAGGCTGGGTGAGACAGCAACCTGGTCTAGTGGGAGGTATCCCTTCCCATGACAGGGAGTGGAACTGGATGGGCTTTAAGGTCCCAGACCTCACTGGGATTCCAGGAATTAGTTTGATACCTGGATGGGGTTTTGGGCCTCTGGTCACTGAGCCTTAGTTTTCCTCTTGCAACACACTCTGGAGATGAGGAAAACCAAATTCTCTGGCTGCCTGGCCTTGCACAGGTGGTTGGGCTGAGCTTGTAGGTCATTCCTACGACTCAGTGGCACTTGGGGGTCAGTGCAGGCTCCTCTGCTGCTGGTGCCGAGGCTCAGCACTGGCACTAACCCAGATTTGTTCCCACAGTGGCCAGGCCAGCCATGCCCAGGGTCCCCACTGCCTGCAGGAGAAGCTGCTCATGAAGCCCCGCAAACCAGAAGTGGCTCTTTCCATCAACGTGGGAGTTTTCAGATAGTACCAGGAGGGGCCTTGCTCTGCAGAACGCACTAAACCCATCTACTAACTCGGTGTGGAGCAGCCAGAGGGGCTTCCCCCAGAGTGTCCTCCAGAATCCCTGAGCCAAAGCAGGTGTGGGATTCAGGGTAACTCTGATTTTCTTCTGCTCTGCCTTGGGGAAGTGCTTTAGTGCCCCTTTCTCATGTGGTTCCTACTCTCAGGCTGGGTAAATGCACTTTACCTGTGAGGAAACAGATTAATATATTGAATGACCCCTTGGTGACTCTTTTGTGTTCTCCCTAAATGCTTTTTTTGGGCAGATCTGACACTTTGCACCATCACTAGTGAGTTTTAATCCAGTCATAATCATCTCTTTGCAGAATTTTTTTCCCCATCACTGAAGTTACTGCAAATAGCAGAATTTGCTTTTATCTCTTTATATATAAACCCAAATCTGTAGGAGCTGGAGTCAAACTTCAGGAATGAAGGAAACATGGGAATGTCTGAACAAAGGGTATGAAATAGGTTCCAAAGAGAGCAAGTTCAGGATCTGTCCACATGTAAAACCTGGAGGGTTTTTGTGATATGGAGCCACAGGGTAGTAATTTGAAGTTTTTAGGGCTTTTTTTTTTCCTGCCCATAAAGCCCATTTGGCATTTTCTAGGGCTTTTTTGTTATCCACAAACTTCATTAACAGATGGAACGGTTGGACAAGATTGACAGATCCCATGGTTGGTGTCAGGTGGGTTTTGTTGCACTCAGGAAGAAGGCTTGTGTTTATTTTCAGAGCTCTTTCTTCAGAGGAACTTCCCTCATTTGCTTTCAGTTGTTCCAAGATCCTGTTACATTTGAGAACATGTTTCTCTTGGTGTTGATTTGGAGCCTGTGGCATCAGGATTCTGTGTCCAGGGTTCTGAGGTATTAAGATGAAAAGTAAGCCTCATTATCCTTAATAATAATTGGAAGACAAGATACAAGTAGCTTTTGGGAACTGCAGTAAATATTTGACAGTGCAGAAGATTTTGGAGTAGGAGCTGCCAGTTCAGCAGACTCCTAAAATTTTGGCTAAGGTGGGTTTTTTTTCCTTTCAGAGGTGAAGAATTTTGGTGCTTCAGGCAGCTGAAAGATCAAAACTGACACTCCAGAAGGGGCTGTTTAGTGGCCTCAGCTGTAGGTAGAATTCACTTGAATCCTGATATCCCGGTTTTGTGGATAGATTTTCCTGCCAGAGGTGAGGTGAGGGCAGCTGATGCTTTTCCATCTTATTTTGTGTTGCCTTCTTCCAAATCAAATGTTCTTGTGAGCCCAAGTTTCCAGGAGAGGATCCAGGTCCTGGTTACAGAGATCTGCAGGAGAGGTTTGTGTTTCCAGGTGGTTCCATTGCACTTTTTTGCTGTCACTTTAGTTTTTCCAGCTCTTGCTGGAGAGCTGGACTGAGCTCAGCCTTCCCCCTTTGATAACTCTGGTTTCTTCCTGACAACACCCAAGTTTGGAGAAATGGAAATACGAATTCCAAGAAGGGATTTTGTGCCTTCGTTCAAGTGTAATGTAGCAGCACCTGCACTGAACTAATCTTGGATTATTTCTAATATTGGCTCAAAATGCAGTTTTTTTTTCTTAAAACCCTTGTGGGTCATTCCACAGGGAGAGAGTTCATGGAAAACAGGGCTGGGGAGAGGGGAACCCCCTTTTGAAAAGAGAGTCTTTGTGATTCCATGGGTTATGATGGTTATATTGCAAAGTCTGGAAAAGCTTTCATCTTTATTTTTCAAGTGTTCTTCACAAAATAAAATGTCATTTCTAGATGCTTAGTTGGTTTGTCTTTGGTTGTCTCACTGGGAGTGCTTTTTAACATTGAAGAGGACATGGTTTTATTAGCTCTAATTCTCCAATCTGGTCCTAACCCAACATTCCCACCTCTGGGGCTTTCCCTGATCCAGCTGGGATTGCAAAGACCTGCCTTCAGTTGGAGAACTGGGATCTTGAGGCAAGTTAAAGTGAGTTTAGTGTGTTCTTTTCCTGCTTTCAGAAGCACAGTCTAGTGTTTACTGGAAAGGAAACAAATGAATCCTTTTTTTTCCTGTTTGAATTATACAGCAAAAGCTCTAATAATCTTAATACCGACTCTAATTGCTGAACTAAATGACTTAACAACTGTTTTTTTTCTCTCTCGGAGGGGAGGGCTTTACAGCTCTATCCAACCCCCTGACAGGAGGCTGGAGCCTGGTGGAGCTCGGGCTCTCCTCCCAGGGAACCAGAGCCGTACAACTCCTCCCGAACACACTTTATTCGCTGATTATTCAACCCGCGGGGCGGGTTCGGAGCGGATTCCAGGGGGTTTTTCCCTCAGGGAAACAACAAATCCAAGCCCTCAGGGCGGCCGGGCCGGTTGCTATGGGCGCGCTGGCCCTTGGCAACGGGGGCCGCGCATGCGCAGCGCGGGGCACGCCGGGAGCGGAGCGGGGCCGGGCCGTTCCCGGTGGGACCCGTCCCGGTTATTCCTTCCCGGGTGTTTTATCCCGGTTATTCCTTGCCGGGTGTTCCATCCCAGGTGGGTCCCCGCTGGGCCATGAACGAGGCGGTGGCGCGGCGGACGCGGGAGAGCCTAGGGCAGGTGATCCGCAAGCCGCCGCTGACGGACGCGCTGCTGACCAAGCCGCCGTTCCGGTACCTGCACGACCTGATCTGTGAGGTGGGACCGGGGCACCGGGCGGGGATTCTTGGCCGGGGGGGTGAGATGGGTCCCGCCTGGGAGTGGCCGAGGCCCGGCCGGAGCCGCCCGGGATAGCGGGAGAGCCCGGAGTTTGATCTCCTTTAAAGGCTCTGAGCCATCGGACGCGGGCAGTTGTCTGAAGTGACCAACAAACCGTAGAATGTAATGGATTTGTGTGTGTGTGGGGGGGGGCTCCTGTGCCCTCCGCCTGCTGCTGCCGAAGTGGTGGCCAAATTATTCTAATTGTGCCATTAATAGTAGGAGAAGGGTGTTAATGATTCTCAGAATCATATGGGCTGGAAATAGCCCTCCCTGTAGAGTCCAGGCTGTGCCTCATCCTGGAGTTAAACAGGAACTGAGCTGTGAGCAAGGAACACCCCCAAAACCAGTTCTAAACAATCTGCCACACAGATTCCCTGTTGCCACACAAGCTTTGTCAAGCAGAGGCTTTAATTACCCCCTTTTCTTCTGATTGTTAGGTCATCAGAGTGACAGGCTTCCTGAAAGGACTCTACACGGATTTTGAGCTGAAGTCAGATAATGTGAAGGTGGGTGTGAGCCTTTGTTCCTCAGTGAGCCTTCAAAGAATTCTTCTTTGAGAGCTGCCACGAGGTTGTTCTGCCCTGCCTTGGCTTCTGCTGTACAAGCTCCTGCCTGGGGGTTGTACTGTGCCAGGCATGGGCTGAACAGCCGCAGGTTGGACCTGTGGCTGTGGCACAAACAGGCAGAGAAGCACCTGGACACAGATTTCAAGCCAGGGAGGGTTAATCTCTGAGCAGACCCAGGTTTCCCACTTATTATGGTATGGGAAAGAATCAGTGATAATAAATAATTGATCAATAATGATAGTAATTACGAATGTTATCGATCACTAGAATCCAGGATTTAGAGTCTTGTGGTCTCTCAGTGGAGTCTGTGGCTTTGTATTTATTCCTGTACTTGTGTGTCTGTACCTGGGATATTCCTGTTTGCTCTCCCAGGACTGAGGCCTTTCCCTGACTCCTCATCCTTATCCATCTGATTGCATCTCATTGTTGCTCTGATGTGTACAGTTATTTCTGCCTGTCCTTGCTGTTGCCAGGAGAACTACAACCAAGTCCTAAATAAGGTGGATTGCTGGAGTTTGTCCTTGTCGATCCCCAAACCAGATTTCCCAGCAGCTCCTAGGAAGGATTTTGTTTGTATCTACACCCTGGGGGAGAAGTTGCACCTCCCTGAGAACTTCTTTCCCATGGAATGGTGCTTTTCCAGAGTCCAGGCTAAGGAGATGAAAATCCTGGAGTGTTGGGAAAGTACCTCCAGGCTGTGGAACACTGGCCACTCCCTTCCTGGCATTTCTGTTGGATCAGTAGAGTAATTTTGCTTTGAGAGGGCTGGAAATCATCAGGATTCCTTAATTGTTGGGATTTCTCTGGAAAAATACCCTTCCTGCACCAGCTGCACAAAGGTTCATCTTCTTAGGCCTGGGAAGATATTGGTCTCTTATGAAGCCTGAAATCCAATATTTCCATTTATCTTACGATATTTCATATCACCTTTATATTATATATAAAATATATAAAAATACATCAATTTTTATATATATATATATTTACATGCAAATCAGTTTCTACCACTTGAAATTAAGGAAGTACCTTCAATCTGCCCAATAAAAAAATACTTCTCTAAACTCTCAGCACTGGTTCAGGAGTTTATTTCTGTCCTGATACACTTTTATTTCCTGCTGGAGGTTTCCCATGGGCTTCCTGAGGATTCCTTACATGGACTCCTGGGAATTCTGAGGATGGGAGAGGAGAGTTTGGGGTTTTATTTGAAAACACGTTTAGAATAAATCAGTTGTCCTTGGAAAGACAGGCAGCTGTTTTAACAGGACCTTGCAGTATGTCCTTCCCTTTTTATTTCTGAGTGCAGGGAGCATTTTATTACATTTTAGTAATAAACCCCTGTTTGTTCCCCTCTAGTTCACCCCAGGATTTCACTGTCTCGGCCAGAAACCCTCCAATAAAGTTCAAATTTCTTTACTTGGTGTTTATTTTTATCTTCTGATGTTACCTCCCCTGAAGGGCACTGGGGACAAGTTGTCAGGTATATTTATAAAAGCAAAGCATCTGGTGACTGTGGGAGATAAAACCCTGTGTGAATTGCTCTTTTACCAGGATAAGGATTCCAAAATGAGCTTCCTGCAGAAGGCAATTGATGTGGTGGTGCTGGTGACAGGAGAGCCCCTGGCAGTGAGGCCAGCACGTGTGGTGGCTGGGCATGAGCCTGAGAAAACCAATGAGTTCCTACAAGCCCTGGGGAGGTGCTGCTTGAACAAGGTAGGACGTCATGAACCAGGTTTGTATCCCCTTATCAATGTGTTGGAAGACTCTGTCTGCTTCTGGAATTCCTTTAAACTCTGTGCCTTTTGGGGGCCTGGAAATGCAGCAGAGGAAATACTTAAGAACAGGTTGTTAAATTAGTTCTTAAATTAAAATTCTGACATTAAAAGGAATGGGCATTCTTTGCTTTAAGTGCTGCAGAGAGTTTGGAAACACAAAGGTATTTTCTTGTGAGTGTGAAGAAATTGCATATATTGGACCATGAAATATCTATATCTACCATATTTGCAGGCTGCCTGTGGGGTTGATTTGGGTTATCTTTGTCAGATAATAATTTCAATTACGTTATTTTGGTTGTGGAGTGGCCTGAGAGTGGATTGAAATACAACACTGTGTGATTTTCAGGAAGTTTAACCATTGTAACAGGCCTGGTGTCAGGATTTGACAAGATTTGTATCGTTTGGGGATGTGTTCAAGCTGCTGTAGTGAGAGTTGTGCCTTAATAATAAAAACTCACCCTAAATTTATGGAGCTCTGGTTGATTTAATCCAATTCTTCATAGAGTTACAAGGGAGGTGTTTGGCACAGAAGAAGTTTATTGTTACTGGGGAGGAACTTGGTGATCTTGGGAGTCTCTTCCAACCTGATTGACTCTGTCACTGATTCACATTCTGTGAATGTGTCCAAAGGAGAAAGAAATGAGCTTTTTTATAAACAAAAACCACAACAACAAACCCCAAAGAAAACCCCAACCCCCAGGTTAAGAAAAAAGGAGACATTTACTAAAAGAATCCTCTGATTTCACTAGTGTTTTTCTGTTCTTGCAGCTCTCCAGTGATGCTGCTGTAAAAAGGGTCTTGGCTGGGGAAAGAGCTGATCCTCCAGGGAAAACTCCAGCCTCTAAATCTCGGGACAAAGAAAGCAGAGAGTCCAAAGCAGAAGAACCCAAAATCCATAAGGATAAAGAGGTAGAATTTGTCTTTTTTGAGGGGAGATTTGTTTGTTTAATTTGGGTTTCTGTCTGTGTGAAGTCACTGTGGGATAGAGTTGCCATGTGTATTGATTTGTGGTGTTTGCTTTTGTTTTAGAGCAGGAGAGACACTGAAACTAAAGAGAGAATCTCAAGCAGGGACAGCAAACCCAGAGGAGATCTGAAAGAGGGCAGAGAAAGAGAAAAGGAAGGGGATAAACAGAAGGATAACAAAGAGAGGCACAAAGAGCCCCCAAGAAACGCTTTGAGGGAAGGAGAAAAACAAGAAAGGGAAAGAAGCAAAACCAGAACAACTAAGCAAGGAAGAGATCCAGAAAAAAGCAAAGGAAGAGGAGGCAGAGAAGATGATGTGGAGCGTGACAAAGGCCAGGAAAGAGAGAGAAGACATGAGGGAGGAAGAGAAAAGGACAGACTGAAGGGAAGAGACAAAGAAAAGCCCAGAGACAGAGAAGAAGAGAAGGACAGAGAGAGAGGAAGAGATGGGGAGAGGCCAAGGGACACGGAAAAGGATAAGGAGCATCTCCGGGAACATGGGAAGGAGAGAGTAGAGAGGAAGGTAATGGGAATGGCATTTCAGAGGGGTGGGCCTGTGCTTCTTTCAGGGACACTCCGTGTCTGTGTTGCTGCTCCTTTAGCCCTTAAATCCTGCCCTGAGCAGCACTTCCTCTCCTGAGGTGAAAGTTCCCCTGTGGGTTCTGGAGCAGGACACAGAGAAGACCTCCAGCTATCCCAGGCTGGTCCTTGGACACTCACAGCTTCTCTGGGAATCCACTTTCCCGGGGAGAATTCCTTCCCAGTATTCCACCTGTTCCTGCCCTCTGGCAGTGGGAAGTTTAATGTGGGTCGTTCTCAGCAATTTGAAATAAACCACCTCCTCTTCAGTCTACAGAGCCTGAGGAATCCACACTTAGGAAAGCACAGAGGCCAACTAAGGACAGCAAGTGCCAGCCAGACAATGAGGTTAGTGGGGGAAAATACAGCAATACTGCAAGTGTTGCCTTTTGGAATGATTTGGGAATCTGCTTGAAAAGATTGTGGGATGGAAAGGTAGGTACTTGACATTTATTAGGGCTCTCAAACACACAGAATTAGATGCTCTTCTGATTATTCACTTATTAAAGTGTCCTCTGAATATAGGCCAAAAACCCCCAAATCTACTCAATTTATTTTTTTTTCCAGATTTTATTCCTGTGTGTTTTGTTGGATATTCAATGAGAAATACTGGTTTATTCAACATTCACAGAATCCCAGGATGGTTTTTCTTGGGAGGGACCTCAAAGCTCATCCCATTCCATCCCCTTGCCATGGGTTTCCTCTGTATTCCTCAGAATTTTCCCTGGAAAGCTGCTGGGTGTTTTAATTTGTTTTTGTACTTCAGTCTAAGTCGCTGTCCTGGGAATGTTGTTTCAGAGCCCCTGTTTTGCAGCTGCACCCTGGTGGGGCAGAAGAGCAGCTCAGGGAGTACCTCCAAACAGGAGCTGTTCCCTCGGACCTCTCTGGGCTCCAGCTGCTGCTCCCTGGTGACCTGAGGCAATCTGGGGGATTATGGATTGAATAAATTAACCTAAAGCGGCACAGACTAAGGGAAAACCAGGCAGGATCCCAACTCAAGCAGGAGCCTGTGTTGGGAATCTCTGGGCCCACTGACATCATCTTGTCTTGCACATGAGATGACAAATTTAGTGCTCTTCCTTGACTGGAATCCAAGCAAACCTTTTAAATTACTAGTACTCAGAGAGAGAGCTTATAAAAGAGGGTTTTCTTTAGCCTGAAGCAAACATTCATGGCCAAGTTAAACTTCCTGCAAATTTGGGCTTTAATGGAAATTCTGAGCCTCATCCTTGTGCTCTTGGGCACCACAATGAGACACTGGGGCAGTAAAGTTTCATTTCCCATCTGAAGTACCTTTGGGAGGGATTCCAAGGCTTGGAAGTGGGTTTGTTACCTGAGCTCTAGATGACATCCTTGCCTCTGTTTGCCTGGGGAAGAGCAGAGGCTCCTGTCTTTTTTTAAGTGATGAAAAGTCACCCTTTCAATCAGTGTGTGACCAAAGGTTCCTCATCTTCAGGCTGGGGAAGGGAGAAATGAAGTCAAAATGAATTTTTAGAGCTGAGATAGTTGCACAGAGTGAAATAAGAGGAAATTCCAGCATGAAATAATTAGAATTCCCAGCAGGGCAGTGCCTTTATTTCCAGGGATTTGCCCTTATTTAACCACTGTAGCTCCATTTAAGTCACGTGGCAGTGAAACAAATGTATTAAAAAGAAGGGAAACAGCTTCTCCCTGGGCACATGAAGGATATTGAATCATATCTTATGGTCTCTGCTGCAGAATTAATAAATCTTTAGCCTTTAATAGGTACATTTTCTATATATATTTATAGAATATATATATTCACTGTAATAGAAGTGAAGCAATTTGAGGCAGCCCCTCAAGCAGTACAAGTCACTCCCTCTGTTTTTGCCCTGAGGATGACCTTTTTTTATTTTATCCATATTCTACATGTACAGCAAAGCCATCAAAGTTTAATTACTGGCTGTAAAACTGGGAGTCTTAGTAAGATTCTCTCTGTATTCATTCATTTCTCTCGCTGCTTTAAAATCTACTTAAATTTTGACAAGTTGCTTTTTTTTTTTAATTGAAATGTATTTTTCTGACACTAGTCATGCTACGGGTAACTCTAATTTTCTGGAGCTAGAAGAAAGCGAAGAAAAGAAGGAATTAGGAGACATTTGGCCAATCAGGAGCTGCCCCAAGGCAAGCTCTTGCATCCCACAATTTGGAATGGGGGCTGAGCTCTCCTGAATCTCAGATAAAAATCATAAGTGGCTTTTTGACCTTTTAAACAGTGAAGATCCCTTTGTCTTTGGACAGAAGGTGCTGAAGGTCATGGAGCACGTGGTGCTGAAAGGGGAGCAGAACAGATTTGTCATTTATCCCTAAGGCCAAACACCTTGGAAAAGTCTCTTCCCTGTTTCCCGTAGGTGCTGAAGCTTTTTGTAATATCCTGTCACTTCTGGCCACTCACAGGAGGCTTTTATCTGTGCCCTCCAAACCATATTCCCCTGGAAATGATCCTTTGAATCAGGCTCCAGGTGGGATCTAAGGGACTTCTGTTTCTGATGGGACTCACTGTGGTTATGTAATTAAACTGAGGAATGAAAAGAGCCAGCAGATGTGCTGGGAGGGACCCTCTCTTTTGGGGGTCACTACTTCAGAAATCCATCATTTAAACTTTAAAAAGAGGGATTTTCCTAATCTTTTTGCCAAGTGTTATTTTGCAGAAGCTTAGCACCAACAGAACCTCATCTTGTGAGGCTTCCTAATTGATAATTAATTGGTGTTTTCCAGATAGCTCCTCTCAAAACAGCACTTGGCAAGCAGAGGTCCTTCCTTGCATGTGTTTAATTTATAGGCACTTATACCTGCACACAGAATTTGGAGGGGAAATGCAGATACACCTCCTGGCCCTGGAGAAGAAAAGTCTTTTTGAGGCCTGATTAAATTAAGTTTCTGTTCACAGATTTAATTCTTTGTTCTTAGTGAACTGTCAGTAGAGCTGCTGAATTAGAGGGAGAAAATTAGGAGTCCTGATCCATCAGGAAACATGGTTTGCTTATGTTTTTCAGTGCAATTGAACCTATTTAAAGGTTAATAATGAGGGCAGAGCAGCAGAAGGCTGCCGGTTCCTTTCCACACAGGAACATCATCACTCCAAAGTGGGAAGCACCCATCCACCAAGGATTCCACAGAATGTGGCTTTTCCAGGATGGTGTGACATGAAGTGTAAGATTTCCCTTTAATGGCTCCAGTGGTTGCTTTTCAAAGCGTCAGAGCCTAGGACTCCCTAAGAAGGGGAGCAACCTCTTTTATCCCTCTTTTGAAAGCCCTGAATCCTGAATATTTTGTGACTTTCTGGGTTCCTTTGAGGAAGTGTCACCTTTTACCCTGCACCTGCTGCCAGTGTGCACATGTGGCTCTGTAAAAACAGTCTTTGTAGCCACTGCCTGACATAAAAAAGGAGTAAAATCCACTTCTCCAGAAGCCTCAGCACCTATTCCCAACTCCCACCCCACCTGACCTCACCCAGGAGCTGCTGCAGTTGGAGTGTGTCAGATCCTTCCTGTTTCCTCCTTGCAAAGCATTGGGGTTGTGGAAGCAATTAAGGGTAATTAAGATTAAGCTGAACCACTTCAACATCAGCTGAGTATTGTGGAATTGTGGCTGCTTTGCCTTGCATTTCCTAAAGGGGAGGAACATTTCCTGCTGGTGGAAGGGGGTGAGACATGATTGTTAGAATCATGGAATCCCAGGATGGTTTGGATTGGGAGGGCCCTTTAAGTTCATCTTGGTTCCACTATCCCAGTTTGCTCCATGCCCTGTCCATGGTGGAAGCTTGGAAGCTACTGGTTTTATGTGCAGTGAAGGCCAGATCCCATCACCAGCTCCATGCTCTGGCCCACATGGAAGCCAGAGCTGCCCTTTGTGGGAGCCACGATGGGAGTGAGGGGATGGACTATCTCCTTCCCACCCTTCTCTGGTATCCAGGGGGTCTTTGGGGCTTTATACCTGCCCTGGATTCCTTTGGCTCAGGCTGTTCTTCAGGCAGAATGATCAGCAAATCCCCTGGGAATGCTGTGATCTCATCCCAAAAGGGCTGCACATCTTTTTCCCAACTTCCCAGCATTGCTCCTTTCCAAGTAATATTGGAATTGTCACAAAGTTGAAACACAGGGGTTGTCAGTCAGGTGTTCTTGGTTTGGGGCAGGGCCAGCTATATCCAGAGAAAATGGGATCGTTCCTGCCTGTGCTTCCCTGCTTTCCTTTCCTGGCCTCTCCAAATCACCTCCAGACTAAGGTCAGAGCCTCAGAAACATCCTGAATTTTTCTCCACTTTGATCTTTCCTACTTTGGAATCTCATCCTCCCTCCTGGACCAGCTGCACCCTCAGATCATCTTTTGCTGGACTTCCTGCAGCACCCACTAGCTTTGTCCAGAATCTATGTCCAGGGAAGTTGCCATTTGAGTAATGGACTTTTTTTGAATCCTTGCTTCTGTTTTGGAATGAAATTTATAAGGCTTTGCAGCAGATTATGGGGAACACAGAAGTGATAGGAAGTATTTTACTCCTTTTAGTAGCTAAACAACAGATCCCAGGAACAGCAGTGGCTCCACAACTTCCACAGGGTTGGATACTCTTAAATCATGTTTGGAAGTTGTTTTTACTCTAAGGAAATCTGACCATACAAGTTCATTTAAAAGAAAACAGTTGGGATATATCCAGAGAAAATCCTGCAGACTTTGAAGAAAATAAACTCTAAATGTGTGGATCAGTCCTTAAGAGAATCTTTTTAATGTCTAATATAGATAATAAAGCAACCCATGGAGGTAAAGTGTAGATTTAAAAATCATAGAATTTTCTCTAAAATTATCTTTTTTTTTCCCTCAGGATGAAAGTCCTGCCAGGATCTCCAGGCAGCCTTCAGCCAAAGGGTCAAGGCACCACTCCAAACCCAGAGGAGAAGGTAAGTGGAGAGAGGATATTATTATTCCCAGGAAATAATGCTGCAGGTTATTGAATAGCAACAACAGAAATGCTGGAATATCCCTGTTTTTTACGTTTTTTTGTGTTTTTTTTTTATTCCCAGCCTGCATTTATGAAGCCAATTCAATTTTGCTGCCTGGATTTGGTGCCTCAAAAGTGAAATTTGGTTCAGTTTGTTCCTGGTGCTCAATTGCAGATAGGAATTCTCTTGGGAATTACTGTGTTCTCCCTAAATGGGCTTTTTGCCTTGTCTGTGACTGTTTCTGACACATTTTACACTTGTTAATAACAGGGGTTTAGTGTGGCTGTGGATTGGAAATTCTTACTGGATCTTTGGAGTCATTTGCCTATGGACTGGTTTGTTCCAGGGTCTGTGGACACCAGGAGTGGGGCAGATGGAATTCCACAGGATGGTTGTGCTGAACTGCAGGAGAAAACTGAGCCAGGACTTGCAGAAAATCAGAAAGGTAGGGAAAACTAAAATTCCACTGCCATGGGAAGGCCGATTTGGGTGCTCTGGGACCAAATCCCTGCAGATAAATGATTAAAGGAGGGTAATTTCCACTTGATCCAACTGCTGCCTTGTGTTTTAATCCTGTCTGATTAATATCCTGCTTTGAAAAATGTACATTCCCTGATAGAACAGTTACTTTTATTTCCTTTTCCCTATTCTTTTGCAAGTTTTCCAAGAGGCAGTGTCCCAAGGGAAATGCTGCAGCTGACTCCCTTGGTGCTGGAGGAACCCAGTCACTGCACTGGCCTTTTGGGAAGTGTTTGGGAGCTTTCAGTGTTGGCATCTTAGAGATTTCCAGAGGAGAATTCCACCTCTGCATGCTGATTTCTCCAGTCTTTCCCCAAGTTGTTTGCAGCTGCCAAGACACGGCTTGTGGGTGATGTTGGTATCCAGCCATGTGGAGCCATGGAAGCAAAATGCAGAAGGAAGAGCTGAAATGGAAGCAAAAAGCTGCATTTTTGGTTTCTTCACATCCAGATGCTTGGCCTAGTTGGGAAGGTTGATCCCATGGATGTGGGATGTGGACTGTTGGAGGGCAGAGACCTCCAGGGCCTCGTAGCTGTGTCAGTCCCGTGGAATAGAGAAGGGTGGCCAAAGTGTCTGTGTGACCTCCCACAACTGGGAGAACTTCCACACTAATTCCTGGTCATCTCCTAGAGCTGCCTCATCCCTTGGAATGTACCTGTGGTGGGATATAACTTACATCCCTCTATTTCTAATTTGAATGGATATAGGAGTGCCAAGAGGTTCCTTATTTTATTGATCGGGATTGGATGCTCAGATGGTAGAAGAACCAAATATTCAGGATCATAGAATGATTAAAGGTGGAAAAGCTCTCCAAGATCATCAAGTCCAACCTTTATTTTCTTGGCTGTTCTTTGTTTTCGATTTCATTACATAAGACGGTGTAAGATAATGCATCAGGGAACCTTCATTTTGTAAGTACAGGACTTTAAGGTCCCTTCCAAGCCAAACCTTGTGTCCCTTTTGGATTGTGAGTGGTTCAAACCTGGAAGCTCCCAAGATATTTGACTTTTATATAGCCTTTTATTCTTCATGGCAGCAGTTTGTCATGTGATGTTCCTGGGACACACACTGGAGTGCAGTGTTGAGAAAATGCCAAACACTGGTGTAAGAAAAATCAGCTTTTCCTTGGCAGCTAAGCCATCTTTTCATGGTTTGTTCAGTAGGAGGAGAAGTGGAGAACGTGGCTTCTGACAATCCTGTGGTGTCTGAAGGTGGGGAAGCACCTCAGGACCTGCCCCCTCAGCCCACCCAAAGGTGTGTTTTTATCCTTTATTTCCTTAATCCGTAAAGTCTCATCCAAATCAGAGAGGTTTGAGAGGAGCATTCCGTAGGGATGGTGTTGTGGATCAGGTGAAGTTGCCTTTTAACCCTCAGTTCCTGTGTCCTGGCTCAGCAGAGCCCTGGGCTGTGTCCCTGGCAGGGCCATTCCCCAGGGCCGTTCCCTTTTGTGCAGGCGGATTCCCCGTCCCGGCAGCACCCGGCCGGCACCTCCCCGAGTGAAGCAGCAGGGAAATGCAGAGCCCTCCTTCCCACACAGGTAGGGGATGTGGGAGATGCAGAGCACACCTTCCTCAGCTCCTCTGGGCTCTCCAGCTTGGGGTGGCGTCACCTCCTGCTCATGGTGGGGGCTCTGCTTCCTGCCATGCCTTGGCTTCCGTGATCTCGGAGAGCTTTTCCAACCTGAATAATTCTGGGATTGTGTACCTTTTGGTGGCTCTTAGGTGGTCATTTGGTTTTATTCTGGATGGCCCTGCCTAGAGTCTCCTTTCCCTGGTGTCTCTGGCAGGAGTGGCAGCAGTAAAACCACCCCAAAGGTGATTCCGGAGCAGCAGGTTCCTGAGGAGGAGGATGAGCAGTTTGTGGTGGAGGCAGCAGAGCCTCTGCCCCACATGGTAACAGTCTCTTCATGTTGGGAATTCTACAACCTTTCCCCGTACTTTGTTTGGAATGTTCACCTGGAGAAGGGAAGGATCCAGGGAGACCCTTAGAGCCCCTTCCAGGGCCTAAAAGGGCTCCAGGAGAGCTGGAGAGGGACTGGGGACAAGGGCTGGAGTTAGAGGACACAAGAAATTACTTCCCACTGCCAGAGGGCTTGATTAGTTGGGATATTGGGAAGGAATCCTTCCCTGGGAGGGTGGGGAGGGGCTGGGATGGAATTCCCAGAAAAGCTGTGGCTGCCCCATCCCTGGAAGTGTCCAGGGCCAGGTTTGAACAAGTGGAAGGTGCCCATGGCAGTGGTGGCACTGGATGACCTTTAAGGTCCCTTCCAACCCAAACCATTCCATGATTAACTTGTTCAAGCAGCTTCCAGCTGGGTAGCTGATTAGTTGCACAGCAACACCAACACCAGCTTCTTGCAACTAAATCTCTTTTCCTGCTTTTGTAGGAGCCAGAAGTGGAGCTGGTTGAGGATGAAAAGCATGGTATGTTTGCTTTTACACCCATTTCTATACATTTATCATCAACCCCTGGGCTAAAAACCAAGTGGTGAGCACTGAAAGTGCTGGAAAAGGAGGAAAACACCTCCTGAGAGAAGGATTTTGCAACATTTGCAGGAAAAACAAGTGACTTTTCCCATCTCGTTCCTTTGTGCAGCTGCATTCACATCTGAGGTTAAGGACAGATCTTTATGCATCTTCAGTGTCAGCAGCATTTCAAATCCTAAAGCTCATAAATGAACGTTTCTTAAAAGTGTTAGGGACAGTTTGTCAGCTCTGAGGTGGGATTGACCTTCAAGGCAAGTCCTAGAAAAGCTTTGGAGACAAACATTTGAATAACAAATCCCCTGGATAGCAGTGGTGGAAATACACAATAAAATGCTGTTCATGTTGCCCTAAAAAACTGTCTGCATTAGAAAAATTAACCAGTTGGGTTTGATGTTGGTGTGTGAATGTTTGAAACAAGTTCAGTGCCAAGCAGTGCTGAGAAATGTGTGGATTTTTTGACAGGTGGGCTGGTAAAAAGAATCCTAGAAACAAAGAAGGATTATGAGGCATCCCAGAAGTCATCCCAGATGACAGACAGGGTAAGATTGCAACAGCCCTCAAAGAACTCTGAGGCTAAATATTGTAATTGTGACTGCTTTTTCTGCCTTAAATGTCTTTTTTTCCATTTCTGGTCAAACTTTCCTTCATGATTTCTTATCCTGCTTCCGTGGTTCTTTGTTTTTCCACAGCAGTTGTGAAAGGGAATTCAGTTTTTTGCTTTACTGGGGTTTTAATCACTTATAAAGGGTCATAAACCAGGAGCAAAAGGTTAAACCTCCTGGTTTCAGGGTTCTCCTGTTACAACTGGGGAGCTTTTGGTGTTCCAGCCTTGGCACAAGAGGCAGCCAAAGGCAGAGCATTTAGATGGATTTTTGTGATCCCTTGGCCCTTGGTAAAGTTTCTAAATCCAGCTGGATGTGCTGAGGGGGAGGCATGAGGGGATACATTGAGTGACAACAATCTGCTCTAAAATTGGGCAATTTCTGGGAGAACAAGTGCATTTCATGAACTCTTAACTCTCCCATTCCAAATCTTCTCATTTCTTTTATTCTCCATTCAGCCTTGTAGGTTTTTATCCCCAGTTTCTTTTCCAGGAATGATGTGTAGTCTTTTAAATGCTGCAGCTTAGACCTTGAGTCCAGCTTTGCACAGAGCTCTGAGGTCAGTGCTGACTCTTGAAGCGTGATTCAGCCTCTTGGGGCTTTCCTTGCTTTACCAGCAAGTTGGGAAAGTTGTGGTGGCAGATCTGACTCTTAGGGTGTATCCTCCTTCCTCCCTGATCTTTGGGATGGCTGAGATCCAGGCCTGCTTCCCTGGGAGGAAATTCCTCTCCTGTGTTGCCAGGGCTGTGGTTAATGAACCCGGGTAGGGTTAGGTGGGATATTGGGAAGGAATTCCTCCCTGGGAGGGTGGGGAGGGGCTGAGATGGAATTCCCAGAGCAGCTGTGGCTGCTGGAAGTGTCCAAGGCCAGATTGGAGCCACCTGGGACAGTGGGAGGTGTCCCTGCCCAGGGCAGGGGATGGGATGAGCTTTGAGGTCCCTTCCAACCCAAACCATTCCATGAATAAGGAAACCAAATCCTTCTACAAATGAGAAAATAGATTCCTGCTTACAATCCATTATGAATTATCCACCCCACTCACTGGAAATGTGCAACTCTGGGATCACTGAAACACCATTGGCTCTTTAGCAGGAGTTTGGGACAACTTTCCTGCTTGGGGAATTTGTGCTTTTAGATAATTCCTTGGTGGAGAAGAGGGGTTAACAGTGGGTGCAGTGGGTTAACAGTGGCCCTGGGGCAGCAGCCTCGTAGCTGTTCCTGCAGTTCTGGCTGGGTGGTGCTCTTGGATCAGCAGTCCCCACACAGAGCTTGGGAACAGCAACAGCAGCTTGTGTCACGTTGTCTCCCTGTCAGGCACTGGGATAACAGGGCAGGATTTGCAGAACCACATGGATTTCAAGCTCTGGAAGCTTCCTCTGGGGTTTGTGTTATGTTTTCTGGTGGGCTTTTTCCTGACTGGGAGCAGCAAACTAAAAGCTGCTGCCAAAGGCCAATTGTGTCCTTCCACAATAACCACTGAGGCCCATTCCTGGTTTTCAGTCTTTCAAACATTCAGTCAGGCCCTGTTTGTCTTTTGTTGCCCCTTTTGCCCCCTGAGCTGTGTCAGCAGAGAGAACATGTGGCTAATTCTGGAAAAAAATCCTGCTGATTCCCAGTCCGCCCTGTGGGAACCTGGAATATCACTGGGTTACCCTTCCAAGCAGCTGTGGCTGCTACTGCAGGAGGTTTCTTTGCTGCTGCTTTTCCAATTATATTGTTGAAGTGATTGGGATCCTGGGAGAAGTGTGGTGTTCCTAGAGTTCTGATCCAGGGACAAGTGTGGTTTTCCTGACAGCAGAGCTAAAAAAATGAAGGCAAAGATGATGGAAAATGCTGGGAGTCAGTGACAAGGACTTGACAGATGTAGTTCAGAAAGCATGAGCTGGAGAGACATTCCTGGGAGTACACGAGGATGGAGACGTTGTGGTGCAGGAGACAGTTGAAGTGAAAAGCACATTCCCAACGTGGTGGTGCCTCTGGGAATGTTTTGGGATCACAGAGAGGCAGGAGAGGTCTGGAATGCTTGTGCCACCCAAGAATCTGGGAATGTCTCGTCCATGACGGATGTCCTTATGAGGAGGGTGGGGGCAAGGCCACAGACCAGGAAATGTGGAAGGAATCCACTGGTCTGTGGAATGCCTTTGGGAAAGAGAGGCAGCAAAAGTGATTAAAAAGCAGGAGGAGGAGGAGGAGTTCCAAGAAGTTTCTTCCTGCCAAGTGGGAGCACATCCTGCTGCTGGTGGGAATTCAGGGCTGGCACAGTGACCTCCATGTTCATGGCCCTGGCTTTGGTGCCAGGTCTGGAAAGCAGCAGCAGTCTGGGATTTGCCCAGACTTCCAGCTTTTTAATATGTTTTCCATCAAACTCTCCAGGAGAAACATCTCCTCCATCAACAGGCAGCTGAATTCCAAAGTGTGTTCTGCACTGCAGAGCAAAATGGAGTTGGACTGATGTAGTTTTTGGGAGAAGGTAACCAGAAATCCAGGGAAAATTGGAAAGAAAACTTGCTTTGGGAAATTACATCCAATGAAAGGATGGTTGTTCCTGTGTCTTGTCAAGAGAAGATTCATCTTCCCTTATTTTATTAAACAGTAGTTAAAAAATAAATGGGTTTTCCTCCTTAAAGCCTTGTCTTTCTGCCAGCTGAGAAAAATGAAGGGATTAAAAATAGTCTGAGTATTCAGCAAAAAGGAAAAAAAAAAAGATCACTGGATTCACCTGATTTATTGGGGATTAATCCACTAGAAATGAGGTGAATTGAGGATTAATCCAACTGGAACACTGGTGCAATTTCAGGGGTGTTTCCTACCTTCCAAACTGCTGAAGAATATTTATTTATGTTAAAAGCATTCTTCCCAAACCTCTCCTGTGCTGTTGCACAAGTGGGCACTTGCTTTAAAAGGAGTTTTTCCTAAAGAAAAAGAAGAAGAGGAAAGAAAACTGGGATTTCCATCACACGCAGGAATTAAAATAATACACACAATTTTCAGGTCAAACCAAGGGGTCATTCTAGACATGCACAACATTTTTGCTGCCTTGATTAGCCTAAAAAAATTCCTAAACTTCCTAAATGTATTTGTTTGGAATCTGAGCCTCTAGTGTTAACCAGAGGAAGAAC
The DNA here is from genome assembly GCA_013399895.1 of Serilophus lunatus. Lineage (NCBI taxonomy): Eukaryota > Metazoa > Chordata > Aves > Passeriformes > Eurylaimidae > Serilophus > Serilophus lunatus. The sequence continues at coordinate 43,521 of VXBA01002468.1, forward strand.
CAGATGTTCCATTTTCTGTCCCACTTCATTTATTTGATGTGTGGAAAAACATGGGCAGGTTATTACAGAGCTCAAGCAAGTGGGAGCACAGAATTCCCTTTTGCATGAGCAAAAGGCCTTTGGGAAAGCAGCAGCCTGGAGGTTTCTGTGAAGAACAAGTGCTGTTGAATAGTTTTGCACCTGCAAATATCCCATTTAATTACAAATCCAGACCCAATCAGTGCTGATTCTGTTGGGTTAAAGCTCTGCAGGTCCATGCATTTGGAGATGAATCCATCCCCTCCAGCCAGTGCCATTAACTGGGATTCAGCTCTCCCAGAATTCAGGGCTTTGGAAGAGGGCCCCCAGTCAAAGCACAGTTCAGTGTAGTCAGTGTGGGCTGGAGTGTCCTGGTTACACTGCTCCCAAAGCCCAGGGAAGCTGTGCTCCCCAAGGAGCCACTTTTGGGATAATCCTGGAGTCATGGCTCTGTGGAATTTCTTTCTGGGGCAGCAGAGGGCTGTGTCCCAGAAGAGCTGCAGGGCACAGGGAGGGTTCCATCCCTGGGAGAGCAGGAGTGTGTCCCAGGACACAGGCCAGGCCTCAGCTGGGCACACTTGGGAACAGGTTTATTCCAAGCTCTTCTTGAGCAGGAAAAAGGTGGCTTTTTCCAGAGGTTATGGATCAACTTTGAGTGGTGTGAGTAGAAAAGGAGGGCTGGGCAGGGCTGGCACCCAGTGTGCCATCAGTTCCTGACCTAATTCCAGCTGGAGTTGTCTCCTGCCATGTGGGGACTGGATTCAGAGGGATGGAGAGAGGCTGGGGGTGTTCCCCTGGAGAAGGGAAGGACCCACAGAGAGCTTGGACCCCCTTCCAGAGCCTAAAGGGGCTCCAGGAGAGCTGGAGAGGGACTGGGGACAAGGGATGGAGGGACAGGACACAGGGAATGGCTTCCCACTGCCAGAGGGCAGGGAGAGATGGGATAGTGGGAAGGGATTGTTCCCTGTGAGGGTGGGGAGGGGCTGAGATGGAATTCCTAGAATCCAAGTGTCCAAGCCACCTAGGACAGTGGGAGGTGTCCCTGCCAGTGGCAGGGGGTGGAACTGAATGGGCTTCAAGGTCCCTTCCAAGCCAAGCCATGCTGGGATTCCATGATTCCTCTTGGTATGTTGAATTGTTTCCCAAATCCCTGAGCTTTGGGGAAGTGACATGGCCTGAATGTGGGGGAAGGCAGCTCTGGGGGGTCAGGAGGGTGTTGATTTCCAGGTTGAAAGTTCAGCTCTTTTTTGAGGGGTCAAATATGACCTGGGGGGAAACCACCCCCCTCCAAAAAAAAGAACAAACTGAATAATCCCCCTTGAAAGAGCCATTGTTCTCTTTCCTTGTGGTGACTGGGAAATCTGGGGGGGAAAGAACATTGTGTCTCCAAGTCGTTGGCTTGGGACTGAACTCCAGACCTGGCACCAGCAGGAAAAGCATCCTGTTCATTTCAAATGATTTAACATTTACTGGTCTCCCCCTGGTTCTGTGAAAGACTTTCTGATGGGGATCCCTGGTGCATAGTTACTTAAAATGCAGACTCTGGAAAAGCCAGGAAAAGAAAACAGCCTTTGTGATCAAAACCCATATTTTAGACAAGTTAAAAAGGCCACCACCTTGTTGGTTTTGCATTGAATGTATTGAAATTCCTTGTCCAAAATGAGGTTTCTGCCCCGTCGTGTAGAAATGGAGATGGTGGAACTCAATAAAACTGTGATTGCCTGGCTCTGTTTTCATAGTGGGGCATAAGAATGTGGTTAAAAGGGGCTGGAGAAACTATTAAATGCTTGATGGATATTTGTACTAATTTGCTTCATATTTAAAAAGCTGTGATTTAAAAAAAAAAAAACAAAAACGAAAAAGGAAATAAAGGAAGAGCTATAAAAGCAGGAAAAGGCTGTTTCTGGAAACTGGGCTGGTTTTTGGAGCCTTGTTGATAATTTCCCCCTTACTGATTAAAAAAGAAAATTCCTGCTTTTCAGTTCCTCTCCCAAGTGCAGGTTGTTGCTCCCATGGAGGGGATGGGAAAGGCAGGCTTTTCCCAGGGATCCAAAGCAAACGTTGGCCTTGGGGCCTGATGAAAAACCTGAGGGAAAGGAGGCAGTGTGTTGGGCCTCCAGAAGTGAGCCAGCCTTTTCTGTGGGGACAATTTATGGATTCTTGGGCTGCTGTGAAAGGAGAGTTGGTTGAGGTGTAGGGCCTAATGAAATAGCCTGGGCTAATCCAGATCCTGGCATTTTCCTTCAAACTCAATATATCCTGTGCTATGTTTGGGTAGAGAGAGCAAAGGTGCCATTCAGCAGCTATACCACCCACCTTGTCTGTAATAAACCACCTGCCAGAAATCCTAGGAATTTCAAAGGGTGTCCCATGTGGATTTAAACCCATGACTGCAGCTGGAAGCTGAGGACACACAGAAATGGATTTCTTTCCCTCTTCGTTCCTTACAGTCAGGGGTAGTTGGCAAAGCCTGACGGTTCATGGTGGTAATTCCTGAGCTGCAGGACATGGGGCATCTGCTCCATCCCTGGAACCTGCTTCAATGGGAGGTGCCCCTACCCATGGAAAGAGGTGGAACTGGATGGGCTTCAAGGTCTCTTCCAACCCAAACCACTCTGATCTGTGTTCATGAAATGAAGGAAAGATGGATGGGGATTTTTTAGCTTGTGTGAGGAAGGACACAACGTGCCAGTTGAGCTGCTGCACTTTCAGGTGCTGGGAATTTTTTCTTGAGAGTTTCTCCTTTAGGAAGACATCCTGAAACACTCCTGCATGTTCTTGCACTGCTCCAATGCCTAAAGATAATTGTTTCCAAGGCACTTGTTATTTTTAAACAAGTCTATGGATGCACTGGTTGAGGAGATTTTTAGTCCAAACAGTATTTAATAGACTTCTAGTGGGTTCATGGTTCAGTTCTTGTGGTGATGGTGGGACTTGATGACTTTAGAGGTCTTTTCCAACTCTATTGATTCTGAGTGACAATATTTTGGCCTTTTTCTCTCAACTGGGAGGAATTCACCTACACAAAGAACAGGCTGGAATTACAGGGAAACTGGAATTTGTTTTGAATATTTGCTACTCTACTTTAAGGGTGTTTTACTGACCCATCGAAACTATTGGTGGGCCTGACCCTCCCCTGGCACAGCTAGAGGCTCTTTCTTGGGCAGAGCCCAAGTCCCCCTCCTGTCAGGGATTGCAGAGAATTACAGGTGCCCCCTGCACCTCCTGTTCTCCAGGATGAACCCCTCCAGCTCCCTCATCCCCTCCTGGTGCTCCAGCCCCTTTGTCAGCTCTGTTCCCTTCCCTAGACACCCTCCAGCCCCTCAGTGTCCTTCTTGTGTCCCAGAACTGGACACAGCCCTTGAGGGGCCTCAGCCATGTCCACCTGGCTTTGTGCTGGGAAACTTGGGTCTGATACAACTGTGCTGATACAACACAGCAACAGAGTGTTGTTTTTAACTGCCCAGGCAGCGGCTTTGGAAGTAAAGGTCACGAGGGTTTGTCACTGCAGCCCCATTCCCAGTTAAACCACTCAGACAGAAATTCCCAGTGAACTCCAAAATCCCACTGTTTTCCTGTGCCATGTGTGTGGCACAGCTGAGCTGAGCCTTGTATGTCCACACAAGGGTTTCTCTAAAATAATCTCTCTCTGAAGCCCCCAAGCTCAGCGAGCCAAGAGCTGCTCAGATGGCTTTGGCAGGAGTCCTGCTGCCTCCAAAAACCCAGCTGAGCAAACTTCACTTTGGGATGGATCCCATGTCCCAGCAGGAGGGAGGAGCTCACTGCCACCTCCCTGGTTCTGTAGCAGCCAGGAATTGTGCCCAGGAATTGGTTCACCCTGCGCTTGGGTGGGAGGAAAAGGCCTCTCTAGTTTTCTGGCACATCTGAAATAAACTGCACTTCAATCCCTGTGGGGCTGGATTTGGGAATTTGACCTGTAGCAGTGTTGGAAGGGCAGGAAAACAAGGTTGTTTATTCTTGAGAAGGAGAAAAAACCCAGTGGGCTTTTCTTTTATTCCTGGATTAAGGTTATTATAAACAGTGTGGCATCACTTGGCTCTTTTTATGGCATCCTTTGGCTCTTCCTGGCTTTTTCACTGTGACAAACTCCATGTTTAACCTGCAGTAACCTGAGAGGCTTCAGGAGCTGCACCACAGAGCCTGCTGGCTGCACATGGAGGAAGTAGTGGGAATTCTTTGGGAGCTGTGGAGTTTGAGGCCACACCTGCACAGAAGGACAAGGCAGGGAATAACCACCCTGTCCTATGGCTGGGAAAGGATTCATTGGGAGCCACAGCAGGAGCTGCAAATCCAGATACAGACAGTGGAGTCAGAGAAGCATCTGGAAGGGATTCAGAGAACCAAGAGGAGGCTCTGCCCTTCAGCATGTCCTGGAACTCCTACAAAGCAGCGAGATTTGCTGCTACTTCCAAAGCTTGCCCAGAAATTGAGGCTGCTCCATCCCTGGAAGTGTCCAAGGCCAGGTTGGAGCCACCTGGGATAGTGGGAGGTGTCCCTGCCCATGGCAGGGGGTGGGATGAGATGAGCTTTAAGGTCCCTGCCAACCCAAAGCATTCTGGAATTCCATGGTGATTCTCTCCCAGTTCAGACTCACTTCTGCAGCTGCTTCCCAGTCTCCAAAACCTTCTTCCTTCAGTGTGCAGCAACTGCTTTCCCTAATTTTCATGCTTTTCTTGCTCATCCTTTCTGTCAGGAGCATCCAATTGTTTTGGAAGCATCTAGGAAGAGAGAGAGAGAGCTGGTGGCCAAGGAAGTGCAGAAGTGCCAGGCCTCCATCCAGAGTGTGTGTCGGCACACCTTGGCTTTCGGCAGGATCGTGGATTACATCCAGGAGGACATGGATGCCATGAGGAATGAGCTGCACATGTGGAAGCAGGAGAACAGGCAGCTGGAGGAAGCCCTGAGGAGAGAGCAGAGGTGAATGTGGGCAGGGAAGGTTTCTTGTGAGACCCTAATCAGATTAGCACAGTGTTTTTTTCTTCAGGGAAGAATTGCAGAGCATCAGACACAAGAAAACAATGCTTCCGAAATATCCTGGCATTTGGATGCGCATGTGCTTTGCTACTAGGAGAGGCAATTGCAGAATCCCAGTAGGGAAATGTCAGTGGAAGCTCTAGGGATGCTTTTGATGATTTGTGTGCTGGGAAGGAGGGGAAAGAGGAATGATTTGGAGGTGTGGATTTTAGCTACTGAGCCTTGGAGTGGTTGGGGAGTCTGGGATGACCGCAGGCTCCTCCAGGCTGGCATTTCCTGGCTGTTCAGCATTCCCGGTCCTTGTTTCAGAGTTCCAGCAGAAAAACTACATGAGCCAAGAAGTGATGCTTTGCTGTTCTTTCCTGAACAACATTCTTCTCTCTCCGTGCTATTACAGTTGTCTCTGTGCTTCTTATTCCAAACTTTCTCTCAGGAAAGTTGGGAACAACTTAAAGTCCAGGTTGGATGGGGCTTGGAGCAGCCTGGCCTAGTGGAAGGTGTCCCTGCCCATGGCAGGGGGTGGAATGGGATGATTGAGGTCCTTCTGACCCAGACTATTCTGGGATTTGATAATTCCATGAAATACCTTCTAGCCTTTCAGGTATTAGAAAGTGCTTTTTTGCTGGATTAAATAACTCCAAGCAGCCTCAAATCTCCAACATCCTCATCCTTGTGTCTCTTCCAGTGTCACAGACAGTGTTCTGGAGCCATTAAAAGCTGAGCTGGCTGAACTGGACCAGTTGATGAAGGATGAGCAGGACAAGATCCGGGCTGTAAAAGCAAATATTTTAAGGAACGATGAGAAAACTGACAGGATGATTCACAGCATAAACCCATCTTCAAGGAAGTGAAGAGCAGGGAAAAGAGAACACAAAAGCCTTGGGAGACTGACATACGTTCTTACCAAAGAACCCCAATCCCAAACAGAAGATATGCCTTGTTCAGATATAAAATATTTAGGGACTGGAACCCTGAAAGTTCTATGAAAATCCCCATTGTTGAATTGATTTTTAGGTGTTGATATTCTGTAGGATAAAACAATATTCGTTTGAATGTTCAAGTTGCAAAGTTATTAAAAGACCTTGTTTGTTTAAATGGGAGCTACAGTTCCTCATTCCCCAGGACTTCAGAGCCCTCCTCTCCTCCGTGGACGCTTCTCCCAACGTCTCCTTCTCCTCATCGCCATGGAGGTACAGGAAATAAATGGGTATTAAATCAGTCTTTTCCCACCTCCTGCAGGTCAGAAGGTTCCTGAATCCTGCTCAGAGCTGTCAGGAATCTGATTAGGACCAACTGAAAATGCAGTTGGAGCATCCCCATGTCAGGGAGCTGAAGTATTTTATCTGCATGGGTGTTAATTCCATTTTTATTGCATAGGTTCGTTTGGAAAGGATTAATTTAAGTATCTGTTTCCTCCCCAATGTGTAACTTTTTCTACAGGAATAACTCCCCTGTTTTTTTTAGTGAGCTGCAGGTGGCTGGAATGTTTTCCCAGTGACCTCTGGGGTGTTCTGCCCACAAGGGTCCAGCCTTAGGGTCTCCTAAATCTGCAGAGAGGGTCAGTGTAGACACAGCTCTGGGGCACTCTGCTGGCTGCAGAGCGCAAAGCTCTTCCCAAGGTTTTTAAGATGTTGTTTGGATCATGGTTGAAGGGCTGGGTTTCCTTTGATTGGTGTTTCTGTGGGTTGGGTTTTTCCCTTCTTGGTTTCTTTTTCTGCTGTCTGGACCTACCCCCCTCCCCCAGATGGATCATCATCATCATGTGAGTATTTTGTAGGTCAAATAGAGACATTTGAAAGGGAGGCTTTACTGGGGGAGGGAGGGAGCTGGAGAGGAATTTGGGCACTTGGGAAGGAAGAAGAGAAATTATTCTGTTCTTACCAGCCCAGGATACTTGAGTGTGTTTGCAAAACCCTTTGTGTTTTCCTGGCCACTCCAGTTGTCTTGTTTCTCTCTCTGACCTCCATCCCTGAGGGCAAAGGGGTTTGGGATGTCCCCCAGAACTGATGGGGAAAGCTTTTGTGGTTCCTTTTCCCTTTAAATACTTGACTTGAAAAATCCTGGGTTACTCAGACTTCTGTTTGTCCCCACCAGCCCCTTGGTCCTTGGAGCTTCCCAGTGTCAAGCCCCCACCTTTAAGGGCACAGAGACATTTGTCACCTGCCTTTGTCACGTCACGGTCCCTCTCCTGTTCTCCTGCATCCACAGAGTCCAACGGGAGCACAGGATTGGCAGGAAGAAGATGTGGGGAGCAGCAACAGAGTGTTTTGGGTGTTCTCCAGAGATTTTTGCTCTATTCTGGGTTAACCAGGATTTTCCCTTTCCCTGCTCATGGGCCCTGTGTTGTTTTCCTGGTGACAGGAGCCATGTGTCCCTTCTCAGAGTGGAAAGCTTGGGATTAGAGGCACTGATTTGGCTCCTGGGAGACCTTAGGAATGACTTCCCTCATCTTTATACACCCAGCTCCCTCTGGTCTGCCTCAGCTGTCCTGAGTTTTGCTTTAAATATTCCAATGATTTTTGTACCTTTTTTCCCCAAAAGCACCTTGGATCCATTCGCTGAGGAAGGAAAACCACAGCCTGAGGTTGCGGAAGAAGAGGACAGGACCATGGCTGTGTAAAGGTGTTCCAAGGGCTTTTGGGAATGTGGAGAGTCCAAGGGGATGAGTTGGCACTGGGACCTGGCATATCATAAATGTCTGGAGTCTGTCTGAGATGAAGTTGTGCTCTTCCCTCTTCCCAGAATCCGAATGCATGTGTGGAGGTTGGTCAGTCCCAGACTAAGGGATAGGCTTGGGATCTGCCAGCCATGGGATGACATTCAGCTCCTGGAGAACTCCCACAGTGCCCTGGATGACTCCCTGCAACACCAAGGCACCTTCTCTTCCCAAGTGCTTCCTGCCCTCTTCTGTGAAAAAACAACGTTTCTGTTTTCCAGGGACAAATCGAATTGAATGTAATTAAAAGGTATAGTTCATAGTTTCATTTCATGTGATGAAAAAAGGATTAGTTCCCACCCCCTCCTACCCAAATCCCAGCTGCTTGGCAGCCTGGGCTGGAATTGCACCCGACAGCCACAGGAGGGAAACGCTTCCCAAGGAGAGGAGGGAGAAAAAAATCCCTCTCAGATTTACGACTTGGGAAGCAGAGTTTGCACGGGGTGGCCTTGTTTTATGTCTCACAGGATCCCACAGGCCTGGATTTGTTGTGTGCCCAGGAATGGGCTGAAAGCTGCTGTATTTGGCTGTGCCAAAAAAAGCAACCTGTGGCAGGGCCTCCCCACCCCCACAGGGAAGGTCTTTCCCAATATCTCTGTCATTTTAGTCTCACTCTGCCCTGCTCAGGGTCAGGTGGGGAGGGAAAGGAGAAACTGCTTAAATCCCTGAAATAACAGATACAACCCAAATCCCAAGATAAACAGAAGGAATTTCATTTCCCTGGGAAGGACAGCAGATAGTGTGGATGTCCAGGGAACATGGAACCTGTGCTCTCCCTCTCTCCTGCTGAACCACATTTAGGGAGGTCAGGATGCTGTGGAAGGGAACGGTCCTTGCTTTCCATCCATAGAATCATGGAATGTCCTGAGCTGGAAGGACCCACAAGGCTTCTGGATCCAACTCCTGGCCCTGCACAGACTCCCCAGCAATCCCACTCTGTCCCTGACATCGTTGTCCAAATGCTCCTGGAGCTCTGGCAGGTTTAGGAAGTGCCCATTCCATGGGGAACCTGTTCAGTGCCAAAGCACCCTCTGGAGGAAGAGCCAGTATCCGACATCAGCCTCCCCTGACACAGCTCCAGCCATTCCCTGGAGTGAAACTGGGAGAATCCAGTGTAACTGCTTTTGTTTGAAAGGCTCATTGTGGATGTAAATCCCTTCCTTCCAAAAGACCAGAAGAGCCTGTTCCAGGTGAGGGGAATATAAACTGAAAAGATTTTTATGGAATTCATGGAAAAGGCACATTTTAACAGAGGTCTTTTTGTTTCAGAAGATTGATTTGGTCTGGAAGGAAATGGATGGGAAGTGGGACAGGCTTGGAGCTGCACAGTGTCTCCCAATTCCTGGGCTGGCAGCCTGGCCACAGGGATCATTCCCTGGCTCTCAGGTTTCCCTCAGATCAGGGTGGAAGCAAGAGATGCTTCATTTCTTTCATGCTTTCAGGTTTCTCTGCCTTTTAGAACAGCATCCAAGTGTTTGCTCTGCTTGGAAGGAGCTGGGGAGACATGTCTGGGAAGGAGAAGCTGTTTGGATAAGGAGAAGTTGCTCCAAGCAGAAGGTTCCAAGCTGGGCTGGCTTTAACCTCGACAGGGAGGAAGGAAGTTCTTGTGTCCAGTGCAAATAATCTTGGCAGTACTTCCAGTCTGAGATCTGGAGTGACCCTGAGGTGGGTCCTAGGTCAGCACTGAGCTTGGAGAGTGGATAGGAGGGATAGTAGGAACCACCAGTGGCACTGATGGATTGGGAATGAGCAGCTAGAGCACAGAGCTGGGTTTTCATGGAATCCCAGACAGGTCTGGATTGGAAGGAACCTTAAAGCTCCTCTTGTTCCACCCCCTGCCATGGGCAGGGACACCTTCCACTATACCAGGTCGCTCCAAGCCCTGTCCAGCCACAATCCTGAGCATCCTGGATGCAAGGAATCTGCTGAGGGGAGAAGAGCCAGTGCAGATTTTCCAATAGTGGCAGGTTTTCAGTGGGAAAACTCTGTCTGTCACCAGCCAGGGTGGCAGAGGGGAGCAAGGGATGCCCCTTGATGGCCTCAGTATCCCCACTGGGATCCAAGGGGCAGCTGGTGCTGGAGGCCAGCTCTGGAGCCTGGAGGAATTCCCAGGCCACCCAAGGTGGCTGATCAGGAAACATGGGGGCAGGGAAAGCTATTCTCCAGTTTCAGCCTCAGCATTTCACTTCTGTGCACAGAAGTGTCAAGAAGGGGCTAGGTTTGTGTGTAACTCCCTTAGGCCGTAAACTAGGAGCTCCCATTAGTGGCACCCACACTAATTGGAGCCACAGTGAAGGGTGGGAGCCCTGGGTCTCTCCGAGTTCTGTTATGCTGACTTCTGTTCCTGCTGGTGGAGCCCCCAGGAGCCACATAGGAATGTGCCAGGAACGTGTGATTCCATTCAAATGTCACCTTCTCAGGTGTCAGGGGCTGTGTTTCCACAGGGGCACGGGACCACCTCAGGGCTTCCAGCTGCTCCCAGGGCCCTGGGAGGCACATGTGGGCCTCATTGCTGCTCCCACTGTCTGCTGAGCTTTGTGGAAAGCCTCTGTGGGATATAGGAGAGAGGGTGGCTCCCTGAGGGGAGAAAAGTGTGCTTGGAGCCTCTCCAGAAGGGATCAAGTCCTTCCAGGATTCATGGAGGTGGCATGGTGAGGGTCCCAGTCACCTGCAGGAAAGGGGTTGGGGAGCAGGAGGGCTTTGTTGCACAACATTGGGGAAACTGTTGGGTTGTTAATGCAGATTTCAGTGCCCAGTTAAGGCTGAAATTTGCCAAGGAGGGAATGGGTTTTTTGGGATGTGTCTGCTGCCCTTTGGGCTTCACTTCCAGCTCATTCCCAGAGCCCAGGCAGAAAACTTGTCCTTATTTTGTACAAGGGCCCATTCTCCTGTCAATTATTTAAGTGTGGACGTGCCACAGCTTTACCTGAACCACTGTGGACCCCCACACCTTCACACCCTGCCAGTGCTGCCAGCAGGGATTCATCCACGGGGATGTGTGTGTTCATACGTGATTCCTGGAGCAACATTCCTGCTGGATGCACCACAAGCTCTGTACCACTCACAGTCTGCCAGCAAAGCAAGGAGAACCACCTCATTTTCCAGACTTTGGGGTGGGTCAGGCTTTCCAACCCATGGTTGGGCTCCAAACTGTTTCCTAAAATGCTCTTGAGCATCAGTTGGAGCTCCACAAGAAGTGCAGTTAGAATTCTTTTTTGGAATGGGGAAAGTTTCTTCCCTGGGGCCAAGCATGGAAATGTGGGAGGGATTTGGATCAAACTTAATTTTTCTTTTTGAATTTTATTTAAAGGAAAACAAACAAACCAACCAAAAAACTAGTGCCTCAGGCAAGAGCTGATGCATGGAAAGTTTTATCCCAAAAGGTGGGTGCTGTGTGGAATTGTGAGCGTGTGAAAACAGGTGGTTAAACTGAAACGGTTTTACAGCTCAGAGTACAGAGGGTGCTACCACAGACCTGTTATAAATCCTGGCCTGAACTCTTCCTGAAAGGCACAGGGAGGAGCACAGGCCATCAGTGAGTAACCTGAGCCACTCCCAAAGCCACAGGCGGCTGCAGAACCGCTGGGGCAGCCAAGGAAAATGAGGAGAGGCTTTCGCAGGGGTCAGGGAAAGAGCCAAGCCCAGGCACGAGCTTTAAACTGAGGCTCCAAAACTGCACCCCAGGGACTGGGACAGGTTGGACTCGCAGCACCTTATCCAAGGCCTGCTGGAGTCGGTGGGAAGAACACCCTGTGAGCTCGGAGTGTTGGATCAGGGCCTGGAATGTGCAGGCAGGAGCAAAAACTTCAAAGGATGGAGCTGCAGGATGTTGGACGGTGGCGGGAAAGAATGATTTGTGACAGGACACAGGGAATGGCTTCCCACTGCCAGAGGGCAGGAACAGATGGGATATTGGGAAGGAATTCCTGGCTGGGAGGGTGGGGAGGCCCTGGCACAGGGTGCCCAGAGAAGCTGTGGCTGCCCCATCCCTGGAAGGGTCCAAGGCCAGGTTGGAGCCACCTGGGACAGTGAGAGGTGTCCCTGCCCATGGCAGGGGGTGGGATGAGATGAGCTTTAAGGTCCCTGCCAACCCAAACCTGTCTGGAATTCTGTGACCTGTGAGTGAAAGTCTGTTTTTGGTGGATGAGATGCTGCTCCTGGTCCCCCTCCCATCAAGAGATCTCCCAGAGGAGGGGGGACAGTGGTGCTGCCTCACTCCCAGCTCCATGATTAATGTATGGCTTCCAGGCTCTCTGGATCACCAGAAATGAGCTGATTCCTGTTGTGTTACTCCAGTGGAAGCGTGATCATGAAGTGTTACCTTGTACAGCCTGCAGACTTTTACAGCTGGGTCTTACAGGGCTCATAACAAGTGGAAAAAAATAAGGAGGGGCTTAAACTGGGAGCCAGGAGTATATGTTCAAATGAAGGAGAACAATGACAATGGTAATTAAAACCCCTGGAGAGGAGGGGGAGGAAGTGGCCAAATTCCCAGTGCTGGCACAGGGTGGTTTGTGTCCAGGGAGAAGCCAGAGGCTGGAAGGACACAAAGCCTTCCCACCTCCTCTGTCCCCTGTCACAGGGCAGGTGGGTGTCCTTGCCTTGCCAAGAGAGCCAGGAGGGAAGGATGAGCCATGGAGAAGCTTGGACAAACATTTTGGTTCGTGGAAGCCTTCAAAGAAGACCTCAGCCTGCTGCGTATCCGAAGTTTTCCCATTATTTCTTCTCTCATTAGACACTAAATCCTGTATCTATCTGCAGGGGAAGGTGGATGAAAAGCTCAAGCCTGAGGTATTCCCCTGAGGTCGGTGGGAAGTCTGCGGAGGAACGGGATGCTCCAGGTCAGCCTTGGACCTCCCATCCCTGTGCAGACCTCCTGGCCTTGGCTCCGAGATTGGCTTTTCCATTCCAACCAGTCCAACTGGAAAGTGCTCAGGTCCTGCCAGTCTTGGTGCAGCTCCTCACAGCTAGAAATAGGCTGAAGTTGGAAGATGAAACAAGGGGGGTGATCCCCAGAAATGAGGAATTCCAGGGGCACAAAATGACCTCAGGCTGGAGTTTCCAGCATTGTGGCTTCCTAAGGGAAAGAAAACCACCAAGACCCCTCCTAGAGGATACATTTCCTGGGAACTCTTGCTTTGATGGCTGTGAAATCCATAAAGTTTGCCTTCTAGCTGGGAAACTGTAGCCAAGCTCCTGTGGGGCTGCCCTTGGTTAAGTAAATGATGGTAAAAATAACTCGCAACACCAACACAGGCATGTAAATCCACACCTGGAGCAGCCCTTCTAGGGGGTGTTTGTGATCCCCCACAAGGAAAATCCAGTCAAGGGAAAGAAGGCAAGGTCCTGTCACGGTACAGCTCCCAAATCCATCAGGAATTCCATTTCAGAAGGAGATCCCAGGATTTCCCCTGGCTGTCAGCAGCATTCTCCAGGTGACGCTGCTGTTTAAAAGGGTGTTAGAACCTGGGACTTAAACTAACCAGATTTCCTAAAGGAAACACACACAAAATTACATTGCTTCTAAAGTTACTTTTATAGACATTTTTCATGCAAAAATATTTCTCCCTGGAAAAATAAATTCACAGGATGTAATTAAAGCAGGTCTGTGGTGCACTGGACTGGCCCCCTTTAAGTGCTTCACCAAATGCACCACGAAAGGAAGGAATGAAAGGCAGCTTTGTTGGAATTTATTAATGACAATCTACATTAATTAGAAAATGAGACATTGTTCTGGTGCTTTATGGTTATGGAAATGGCTAGGAATAGGGCTGAACTTGGAGTGCTCAGCTTTCGGGGTGTCTGTGCTGTTAAAGGGCTTTGAACATCTAAATAATCTTTGGCTTGTCAAACCCTGAGCTGATAAAGGCAATGGGAGTTACATTCCATATCCAGGGATTCTGGCAACAGCCAGATGCTGCTAACTGGATTTTTAATTTATTTTTTTTTAATTTGTTTTTATTTGTAAATTCTATTTTTATTTTCTTTTACTGCCATTTTGGTTGTGTTTAGTTTTTACTTAACCAACCACAAGTTATCAGCGTTTTGATCCATAATTAAGGATATTAATTCTCTCTGGTCCTCTGCCTCAGTCCAGCAGTGTGTAGTAAACCTACTCCCCCACCTTTGGAAAGCTCCAGGCTGCAACAGCCCTTTCCTGCCTGGAAGAGGCTCCTCCAGGCTATGGAGATGCTGTATCCTGGCACCATAAGGGGGGGAGCATTGTCCTCAGGTGTCTTCCTGCATTTGGAGGAGCTTTTCCATGAGGAAATTTCCCACTGGTACTTTACAGCTCAGCTAAAATATTCTGGAGAGGCTGTTCTGTCTTGCCTTCACTCTTCTCCTTCCAGGACTGTGGGATGGGACACTCCTGATCCAAGGAAGGGATGCTGAGACAGTCTGATGTGCTGGAGATGCTCCTTCCATGGGCCATCTCTCATTTATTACATCTGATTTGGCACCTTGTGGGTTTGATTCCATGAGTTCATTTTCCCTTTTATTCTTTCTCAGTGGGGATACAACCTAAAAGTAAAAAATTCCCTTCCAGCTCCAAGCATTCTATGATTCTAAAAGCTAAAATTTCACCTTTTATAGCAGCATTAAAAGCTCTGTAATGGGGTTTTATTGCTGTCACAAATAAAACATTTTTCTGTCCTTCAGGCATCACTGCCTGTATTTGCTTATCCCATCTCCTATCCCAGGTTGCTCCAAGCCCCATCCAGTCTGGCCTTGGATGTTTCCAGGGATGGGGAGCCCTCAACGTCTAGGAGCCACAAAACTAGAGGCTGATTTTTAGTAACTGAAACATTTTAAACAACCTCTATGGAGCCACTTCCAATTAGAACGAGAGACAAAATAAGCAGAGGGAAATGATCTGCAAAGCCCTGAGCCAGAACTCCCTTCCTTAGGTGCAGAGGGAGGTGCTGCGAGGTGTGGAGAGTTATTTTTTATGCCTTAATTAGCTGTGCCATCAGGGCAGGAGCAGGGAGAAGTGGGACAATGTTTTGTGTCCACAGCGCACCTCGGAGCGCAGGGCCCGCTGTAAACCAGGCAGGAATGCTTGGAATTCCCAAAGACATCTTTCTCCAGGTCATTGTTGCAAACCCGCCTTGCCCTGCACGGAAATCGTGGCTTTTGCTTTCTTTTTTTTTTAGATTTGAGGAGGGAGGTAGCTCTTGCTTTTAGTTTCCTTAACACACACACACACACACACCCCCCCATAACAGCGCTTTTCGCTGATTTTGACTCTCGTAAGGCTCATCAATAAATCCACATCCGACTCCAGCTTAATGAAATTGTGGGGGCCACTTCCAAGAGGAGCATGTTTGGGTTTTTTCCCTGCTGCTGCAGGTCGTGTGTGCCCGGAGAGCTCCATAAAGAGCCCCTTGTGCCTGGCTGGGAACGCTGGTAAGTGCCTGCACTGCCAGGGAATTGGGGAAAAAACAGCTCTAAGGTGAGAAAGTCAAGCAGATCCAGTCCGGAGAGCTGGCTGAATTAATCTGTTTCTGGGAGCACATGGTGGCTCCTATTCTTGCACAGTCCTGGGCTTGCTGCTCATTTAAGTGTGTGCTTTACCTTCTGGCAGAACTCATCACCTTTCCAACGTGCTTTTTCCATGGATGGCCAACAGCACGGGGCTCCTGCTGCCTGTGCTGGCTGGATGCAGCAGGTGGAGCGAGGCACCCCACAAGAACATCCTCTGAGGGCAGGTGGAGGTGTGGCAGTGCCACGGGGGGCTGGAGCAGCCTGTAAGCACTGCTGAGCCTTTTACCACTAATTGAGGTTTCTGACCTTACTCCCCATTGCTGGTGACACCAAATTTTGCAGCGTGTGAGGATGGGCTGTCCCTGTCTCCTGGGAGCAGCATCTCCTGATGTCTCCTCTGGCTCATTTCGTGCCATGACATCAGCGATGGGTGGGAATTTCCTCTCCCTGCCTTTCTGTGGGGTTACAGTATAATCTCCACTCCACAGTCTCGTGGTCAGGATTGAAGCAACCAGATCCTGGACACCGGATGGAAGGATAGAATTCAGCTGCCTGGTGCCTTTTTTCCCTCAAGACAATCATGTTTAGGCACATTTGCAGCATAATTAACTCCCTGGACTCCAGGCAACCTCTCTGTTGTCATACTTGTGATTACAGTCCTAATGAAAGTCCTAGATTCTGGAATTCAACTCTCCTCCCATCTCATCCCTTTTTTCTGCTGTCCATCTTCATGCTCACCACGCAGATTCCCCAGAAGTACACTGAGCTGTGCTAGAAGTGGGGGAACGGGGGATTTTCCCCCCTCTCTCTTCCCCCACAGATGTATTTATCACCAGGGCAACTTCAGAGTTCACTAAAAATCCAAGCCCTTGGCTCAGATCCAGCCAGGGAGAAGTTTTATAGGCTGAGCTAAGTGTGAATTACAGGTCTGGTCACGGCATGTTGGGGTTTTTTCCTTCCTTTCTTTCCCTTGACTGGGGCTCTGGCACAGAAACAGTTACAACTGCGAAGTATTTCCTAATGCAGCCTTTTTTTCCCTGCTGCCTGGCAGGCCTAGGAGGACCTGGAGGGATTTAGAAGGTGTGGTGCCTCTGGAAAAGGGTATTGGAGGTGGTGGTGGTGGCAGGATTAACCACTGCTTTTGGCACCAGGTCTAAATAATTGTCCCTTTCAGTCACTTGGCTGCGAGAGGGTGGCAAGCTGGGAGGATGTGTCTGCTCCGGAGGGGAATGTTAGGGGATGTGGAGAGGTAGTTGAGGGCTCTTCTGGAGGATCAGGAAGAGTTTATTTAATTAATTAATTAATCTTAGGATTTTGTTTTCATCACTTCAGGCTTTGGAGGTGGAGAGGTCTTGCCTCTGGAGCAAGTGGGATAACTGGCTATTTTTAGATCCTGGAAGCCTCCTCCTCCTGGAGGCTCCAATTTTCAGGCGGGGTGGCATCAGCAGAGCAGCCCAAAAGGTCACCCCTGGATGACAAAGTGCTGGTCGTGGAGTGAAGGGGTGATCCCACCTGCCCCAGCTGTTTCTCCCCTCTGGAGGTGGGCACAGCCAGGGAAGGGCTCTGGAAGTGAAGTCCTTAAG
The DNA here is from genome assembly GCA_013399895.1 of Serilophus lunatus. Classification (NCBI taxonomy): domain Eukaryota; kingdom Metazoa; phylum Chordata; class Aves; order Passeriformes; family Eurylaimidae; genus Serilophus; species Serilophus lunatus. Next base: position 60,318 of record VXBA01002468.1, read on the forward strand.
GACGGAGCCAGCAGCACCCAGTTCGTCTGGATGCACTGTCTTGTGTCTCCTTAAACAGGCAACAAGGTTTTGGCCAAACTTCCAAAGTCTCAGCAAAATGTTGTTTGCAAACTTCTGCTTTTCCTTTGCAGTCACTTGGGGTGATGGAGATTCACAGAGTTTAGTGTATTTCTCCAGGGGATTTCTCCTATGGATTTCCAGAGCTGAAGGCTGAAACAACATAGTCACTCCCTTTCCACCACTCCTGTACTCGTTAGGACAACTTGGGATGGGCTGGTTTTCATGTGTGTTGAGGGGATGGAGGGGAAAAGGAGGGGAAAAAAAGCCTGGTTGGGGAGATAAACTGCAGGAAAATACAGTGGAATATGGTGGGTAAGAACTTTATGCCTTTATTGCAGCATGTCTGTAAGAAAAAATGCTTATAAATATGGGTATGAGAGAGAAGAGAGTGGTTAAAAGGAGACTTTGCTGAGGAACTGAAGGAACTGAAAAACTCCAGCTTTGTCCTGTTTGTCCTTCACTTTATTCCTCTCTGGGGCTCTGCTTTGCCCACAAGGACAACAACCACTCTGTAAGTAAACACTGCTGTATCCTCTGCTTCCCCTTTCTTCCCTATCCATACTTTCCCTGCGGGAGAAGAGTCAGCTACAATGAAAAAAAACCCATGGACAAACATGCTTTTTCCTCTGGATGAGCCTCCATTGCTGGCCACACTTTAAACAGCTGGAGGAGCTCGTTAAATCTGTTCCCATTCCACGTATTCCAGTGAAATCTGTGAGGGATGCAAGAGCTGGAAAGCCCCTCTGGTCTGTCCTGTGCTGTCATCATGGATCCGGGATGTGCGTGGATGTTTTTTCTCCCATATGGCTCCAAACCCACAATTATTCAATGTATTAAAATTAGGGGGGGGGAAAGAATTGTGATCATCTTATCATGAAATTTCTTAAGCACTGGGAAACTCGGAAAAAATTTTCTAAAACCTTAGAGGAAAAATGTAGTTTACAAATTTGTAAAAGATGAATTCATGACGATTGGGTTGGAAACCTGGTCATATACACAGAAAAACTGCTCTTTTTAAATGAAGTTTACCAGTGAGGGCAGAACTTTCATCACTATTTTCCTTGCTGTTTGCCCAGCTACTGCACGGGATACTTTTCATGACTTCTGTAGCACACGGTTCCTTTTGAGCTAATTATAATTACTCCTGGTTTGAGATGGCTTAATATAATAGTGGATTTAGGACCTAGAAACCTAGGACCTGAAAACCTAGAAACTAAGGACCTGGAAACTTAGGACCTGGAAACCTAGGACCTAGAAACCTCAGATCTAGAAACTTAGGACCTGGAAACTTAGGACCTAGAAGCCTAGGACCTAGGAACCTCAGATCTAGAAACTTAGGACCTGGAAACTTAGGACCTAGAAACCTCAGATCTAGAAACATAGGACCTGGAAACTTAGGACCTAGAAACCTAGGACCTAGAAACCTCAGATCTAGAAACTTAGGACCTGGAAACCTGGGAATTCCTGGCCTTAGGGCTTCTCCAGGGAGCCGACACTCCACGAAGGGAAGAGGCGCTGGACGCCGCCTGCTCCCGCTGGAGAAGAACAAGCCCCGGTCGGGAAAATCCACCTTAAGGCCGGGGCAGGAAGAGGGCGGGCCGGGAAGGGAGGGACCGAGGGAGGGACAGAGGGAGCTCATGCTATTGGAGGGCGAGCGGGGCGAGATGGCGGAGGGCGGGGACCCCCCAGCCCCGGGCAGGTACGGAGGGCAGGGGGGACGAGGTGTGCGAGCAGGGAGACAAGGAGTGCGGGCGGGGGGATAAGGTGTGCGGGCAGGGGGGATAAGGTGTGCGGGCAGGG
>VXBA01002468.1:62535-91275 GCA_013399895.1 Serilophus lunatus
AGGGGGGACAAGGGGTGCGGGCGGGGGGGATAAGTGGTGCGGGCAGGGGGGACAAGGGGTGCGGACAGGGACTGACCCCCCGCCCCCAGGGCTCACCCCGCTGGCTCCCTGTGTGCAGCGCAGGTCGGAACCTGAAGGAGTGGCTGCGGGAGCAGTTCTGCGACCACCCCCTGGAGCACTGCGAGGACACCCGGCTGCACGACGCGGCCTTCGTGGGCGACCTGGCCACCCTCCGCAGCCTGCTGCAGGACGAGAGCTTCCAGAGGTGAGGGGACACTGCACACAGACACACACAGACACACACATCGCGGGGCAGGGACCCGAGGGAGCAGCGTCATGGGCAGGGACATCCCCCACTACACCAGGATGCTCCAGTCTGGCCTCGGAGGCGCTCCCAGGGATGAGGGTTTTTAGGGGCAGATGCTCCACTTGCCACCCCCGTAGCCTGCCCTGTTCTGCAGGGAGAGGTGTCTGCGAGGGTGCTCTGCTCGCTGTCCCCACAGCCTGCACCTGTAGGGACCCCCATCTCACTCCATTTTGCACAGAGTGGGTTGGGTTGGGAGAGACATTAAAGCTCATGCTATTCTGCTCCCTGCCATGGGCAGGGACACCTTCCGCCAGGTTGCTCCAAGCCCTGTCCAAGCTGGCCTGGACACTTCAGGGATGTGGGTTTTTATGGGAGAAGTGTCAGGATGGGTGGATGCTCCACTCACCCTCCCCCCGCCCCCAACCATCCCCTCTGCTCTCCCAGGACACAGATGTCACACCAGCACGTGTGTGTGGTGGTTGTGCACAAACTCTTTTCAGATCAGGGAATGTGATAGCACAAAAACAGGAGCCTAGGGCTAATGGGAAAAACATACAAAAGGGATTACAATCAACTGTAAACCTGAAACACCCCATGTTACAAAATCTGCCCAGTGCTAACCCTGGGGATAGTTAATTAATTTTCCTGCACCCTGGAGAAATCGGCTTAGAGGGCAAAATGTCTCTTGGCCTCAAAAAAAAAGTGTCATTTCAGAAAAACATGAGAATGAGCCAGCCCATCTTTTGTGCCACCTGCACAGCTGCTCTGAGGCTTTTTTGCAGGAAAAAGCAAGAGTTTGACAGGAAGAGGAGGGCAGGGCCCCCAGCACCATCACACAGGTGATGGAGGGAGTAGAGAAGGGATGTCTTTGAATCTGGGGGTAGATCTGGAACTCCCCCAACCTCCAAGAATAAAGGGAGCCCTTTTATTTTAAGACTTGACAGCCTAGGGCTTGATATGTGTGGAGAGTGTTTCATACTCCTCTTCCAGAGCCATCCTGTTCAGTAAATGATCCCTGTCCAGCCTTCCAACAATGATGGTTTATCTTTTCCACCCCCCTGCCCTGGCCAGGGACACCTTCCACTATCCCAGGTTGCTCCAGGCCCTGTCCAACCTGGCCTGGGACACTTCCAGGAATAGAGCAGCTACAGCAGTGTGGGAGGGACATCTCCCTGTAAAGGGGCAGCAGGAGAATGTTTTATTTTTGCTGTTGATGATTTTGACTGAGTTTCGAGCCTGGTTTTCATCAGCTCCTGTGACAAAGGCCTTTTTCCAGGCGCCGCTCAGGTTCATGCCATGGTGCATGTGCAGCACCTCGCAGGTTATTGACAGGAGCCAAAAACTGACAGTGCCAAAAACCATGGACTCCCCTGAACTGCAAGAGATCATCCAGTCCAACCCCTGCCCTTTCCCAGCCCTCCCCAGCAATCCCACCCCATCCCTTAGAGCGTTGTCCGAACACTTCCTGGCCTCTGGCAGGAAGAGCCTCAGGGCCTCTCCCACTGTCCTGGGGATCCCATTCCAGTGTCCAAGCTTCCTTGGGGGCTGGAGGGGCTCTCTCGACCCCCCGTGTTTCCCCCCCTGCAGCCGGATCAACGAGAAGTCGGTGTGGTGCTGCGGGTGGCTGCCCTGCACCCCCCTGCGCATCGCGGCCACCGCTGGCCACGGCCCCTGCGTGGAGTTCCTGCTGCGGAAAGGGGCCGAGATCGACCTGGTGGACGTCAAGGGGCAGACTGCCCTCTACGTGGCCGTGGTCAACGGGCACCTGGAATGTGCCAAGATCCTGCTGGAAGCCGGGGCTGATCCCAACGGCAGCCGGCACCACCGCAGCACCCCCGTGTACCACGCGGCGCGCGTGGGCCGGGCGGACATCCTGCGGGAGCTCATCAGGTGGGGCTGGGGGCAGCCTCGGGGGGGACGCAGGGAGGGAGGGAGGAGCCTCTGCTCAAATCCTGGGGCAAACCACAGCCTGTGCCATGGGCTACCGGTAGTGTGGGTTTTGTTTGACTGCAAGCGTGAGGTGGAGATGGGAATAAAGGGCAGGGCTGAGGGAGGTGAAGCAGATCAGCACCACGTGTGGGTCTGGAGGTGACCCATTGGCCCTTCTTCCCTGGGCTTCTCCCTGGTGGGGTCCTGGGATGGTCCTGGGGGTACCACTTTGATACACCACAGGGTGGTCACAGATATTCCCTTAACTTGCACTGATGGGGGTATGAACACTTGCTTCTTTTCCCACAATTTGCCACGGTGGGAGTTTTGGCCCTGATGCATCAACTGGGATGTGCTGACCAGATCTGGCCCTGCCAGGCGTGGAATTAGCAGCTTCCTGCTGTAAATTCCTCCCTTCTGTGCTCATCTCAAGTTTCTGCTGTGTTGGCTGATCCCATGGCAAGTCTCTTGACAGTGTTTGAGACGGACAACTCTGACCTTTAAGTCCGTACAGGGATGGCTGTTCTCTCTCCTCTTCCCTTGGGATCTTTCCCTTCATGGAGCTCAGAGCATTCCCTCCTCACATGCCCACAACCTCCACACTCCTGGTGGAGCTGGCAGAGAGATGTAGAGAGGATGGAGAGATCCCAAATGGTGATCTCTCTGTTCCCCATCAGCAGCAGGTCTGTGTCCTGCTGTGTGACTTCCACGCCTGTTTTCCTCATCAAATCTCAACAGAGGAGTCTCCAGTTCTCAGCTCACCATCCACTGCTCAGTCAGATCCAAATCCTTTACAGGATCCTCCCTGCCAGCTCCATGCCCCTGGGAGTTCCAGGGGGAGGTAGATCCCCTGGAGAACCTCACTGGGTGGGGCGTGACCTCGTGTCTCTCAGGAAACTCCCTTGGCAGCCCCATGTGGGCTCAAGATGTGGCAGTAGGTTGTGGGAATTGGAATTGCTCCTTCTGTGGTGTGCCCTGGTTATTCCTTCTTTTAAATTGGAAGATTTTTTTGTCTGAGGGTTCATACTGGACAACTACTCAAGGAGAAAATGCAGAGAAATTGTAAAAGAGAAGAAAATTTACTTGGATTCACGCAGAATCCAAATCAAGGAATCCCTTTGATGACCTCAGTTGCTGGAAAATAACAAACAAAAGGATTTGAGTAGAAAAAGAATCAAAATCCTTGAGGATTTCTTCCCTTTTTTTGCATGTGAGAAGTGCATTTTTATACAAGTGCAGCTTTCAAGAAAGGGACCCAATCCCCCCCTTCTTGCTCCTTTCCCTGGAAGCTGAGAGCAGAATGTCCCCATCTCCACATGCCTGTTGATAAAGGGTTCAGCTTGCTGCATTCCCCAAAATCTCCCCTGATCCATCCACCCAGGCAGGCTGGAAATGTAGCAAATGATATTTCAGCACCACAGGGAGAGCTGCTGCCTTGATTTATGTGTCTGATCCTTGGGATACCTTGCCAGCAATATTAAAAGCAAGATTTTGGAAAACTTTCAGGCTTAAAAATTAACTGGAGTTTGTCCAGTCCCTTTTTTATTAGGCAATGTCTCTCCCAAGGCTGCTCAGCTAATACCAAATTGTCAGCTTGCCCAAAATTTCAAATATCTGGGAGTAGGGATTTCACAGATCCATGGAGTTGCTTAGTTAAAAATGCAGCCTTATGTTACAGAGCCCACTCCGGAGATTTTGGAGGGATTTGGAAGGGGAAATGCAATGAGGAAGACACTTTTCCTGGAATGTGAGAAAATATCTCAGCCCCAGAGAACCTGAAGGGAAAACCCAACCCAGTCAGGTTTGCTGCAGGTGTCTGAACATCACCTGGTTGGTTAGTTCTCATTTTAAAATCACACAGTAGCACAGTTGGGATTCCTGAGCATTCCTGAACTAAGCGAGAGGTGGAGTTGTGTCCATTAACAGTAAATCCACAGGTAGCTATGGAATGGTGATCCATTTTCTAAGGCAGCTGGTGGAAATACTTAGGGGTAGGGATGACTTTCCTCTTGGAAAAGGATGAGGTGGGTTGCAGTGTAAGAGGACTGACCCAGCAAGGATGAGAGGATCCTTTTGTCCAGGGAACAAAACAGGGACAAAGGAGAGCTGACACATCACCCACATGTCTCGGGTACATGTCTAACTCTGATAAAGTAGAACTTGGGGTTTGGCTTTGAACTGAGGGTTTACACTGACAGTTTTGATGATAAAAATGGGGGACAAAAGGCCTGAAATGCAGGGATACCTGCTCTCTGCCCAGGAGTCAATTTTGCAACGGCCCTTTGAATAACTCTCTCCAAACGCTCCTGGAATTTGATTTTAAGGGAAAAAACCCGCTCTGTGCCATTTGCAGCTCTTGGAAGAGACTCTCAGCTCTCTCCTCAGACCCCCCCAGCTCCCCAAGCCTGTCCTTGTGTCCCCTGGGCCTTTCCCAAGCCGTTCCCTGTCCCCCTCCAGGTACGGGGCAGACGTGGATGTGAACCACCACCTGGCTTCGCGGGGCCCCTCGCTGCGGCCCCTCACCACGCTGGTGGTGTGCCCCCTGTACATCAGTGCTGCCTACCACAACCTCCAGTGCTTCCAGCTGCTGCTCCAGGCGGGGGCCAACCCGGATTTCAACTGCTGCGGGCCCATCAACACGCGGGGGTTCTCGCGGGGCTCCCCGGGGTGCGTGATGGACGCTGTGCTGCGCCACGGCTGCGACGCCGCCTTCGTCAACCTCCTCGTGGACTTTGGGGCGGACCTGAACCTGGTCAAGGTGGAGGCCCTGGGGGTGGAAGCCACGGGGAGGGTCAAAGTCAACCCGGAGGCTCTGGAGGTGTTCAAGGAAGCGAGGGGTAAGTGGGGCTTGAGTTCCTGGAGTGGCTTCACCCTCGGCAGAGGTGCTTCGGAAGTGGGGTTGTAGGGTGGGTGTTGCCACCGTATTTCGGGTCTGTTCAAGGGCCTTCAGCAGTTCCAACACACCAAAAACTTAAGCTAAGCATTAATGACTCCACCACCCCAAAAACTCCTGCCTGTTTTTCTCCCGTTGTATTTTGTACCTTCACATGGTGTTTTCCCTCCCGAGCCCTTCAGCAGCCTGACCTCTGTCTGGAATTTCACCGTTTTCCTCTTGGCCAGCTCTTTTGGCCTACACATCTCCTTGGCAGCCTGAGGTGAGGTTTAGGGCTGTCTGAGCTGAGTTTGGATCTCTGAATCATCACGGAGATCCAGTTGTCTGAAGCCACACAGCTCTGTCCTGTCTGTTCCCGAGTGACCTTGTGTTCTGAATCCAAGGGGCAGTTTAGCCTGGACAGGCTCCTTGGGAGGTAAAGCCACAAATGGAGGGAGCAAGGGGCAGAAGAAAGCTCAGATGGGAGTGGGAAAAAAGTGGGAGCTGGGAAGCTGGGGCTTCACACCAGGGGGTAAAAGGAGATTTCTCTCTTGAAGTCCAGAGTTATTTTTAAGGGGTTCAGGCTGTGGGATACAACCCCCATCCCCAAATTACTCAGCTTTGCACATGCCTGGTTTTTAAGCCTGCCTGGAGTTTAGCTGAGAACAGGCTGACATAGGCTGGAGCAGGAGATTTCTGTTAAGCCTGAGTTTAGGAGGTAAATGGGACAACTCGAGTGGAGCAGGCAGGATAGTGGAGTGGTGCCTGGAGGTCCAGTTCCTGAAGCAGCATGGACACCACCATCCTCTTGTCCCTATGCTGGAAGAGCTCACCATGAACTCAAGCCCTCGGAAGAAAGTTGGGATAAGCCCTGAGTTGGCCTTCAGTGCTGTGGTTTCTCAGGGGATGGTAGAGAGCAAAAATAAAGTCCATGTATTTTTAAAATGATCCAAGTAGAATAATAGGATGTCCAGAGCTGGAATGGACCCACAAGGATTGAGTCCAACTCTTGGCCCTGTACAGGACACCCCAACAATCCCATCATCCCTGGGAGCATTGTCCAAGTGTTCCTTGGGGCTGTGACCAGTCCCTGGGGAGCCTGTTCAGTGCCCCTCCAGAACCATCTCCCAGTATCCAACCTAACCCTGGCCTGGCACAGCTTCAGCCATTCCCTCAGGCCCTGGTGTGGACAGTGATCTCCTGAACCCCGTCCTGCAGGGATGGGCTCTGTGGTCACCACCCACCCCATGCAGTCTCCAGGTGCCCCTGCTCCACCTGCAGCTCTGCTCCCTGTCCTGCCCTCCCTCTGCAGGCCCTTCAGTGACTGATGTCTGTGTTCTGCCCCCAGGCCGCCCCCGGAGCCTCCTGTCCCTGTGCCGCATCACTGTCCGCAGGACCCTCGGCAAACCTCGCCTGGACCTCATCCACATCCTCCCAATCCCAGACCCCATTAAACAGTTTTTACTCCACGAACACACTTAAGGGGCAACTGGCTGGTTCCTGGTTGGATTTGGGAAATGAGTGCTCTGCCAAAGCCAGGTGCCAGTCCCAGGCCTTCTTCCGTGGTGTGCACGTGATTCTCTGCTCCTGGGGTGTTTTTTTCCCTCTCCAAGCTTAGGGTGCAGTGGTTCTGTGTGGGATTTGCAGCTGGCTAAACCTTGTGTGTGGGTGTTCCCTGAGTAAATACAATATCTGCTGGAGCTGTTAGCATATGTGTAACCTCTGTCACTCATCTGTTACACAAACCTGGCTCTGAAGGTGGGGAAAGTATCCCTACTGCAGCCTTTCCTCTTCCCATAGGATACAAGGGAATCTCCCTCAGGCATTTCTGTGAAGTCTGTGATTGCTGCTGTAAAATTGAGTGTATTTTCCTCTGGTCTCTTCTGTTGTGAAATGCATCAAGTTTCCTCTCTGCTGCTGGGAGTTACTTGGAAAAACTGTACCCATGTCCCCTCCGTGCTGCTCAGGAGCTGCTGATTCAGCTTTCTCCATGTACAGGCCCTACTGCTCAGGTGGGAGAGGGGCAGGATGTGGAATCCTGTCCTGTCGGAGTCGTTTCCACAGGCACCAGCTCTGCTGTGGGATCCTGGCTCTCTCTTCAGCACAGGGGCTGGCACTGGGTTGGGACTCGTGACCACTGCCAGAACATGGAGGGAATCAGAGTTGTCACAGGATGGTTTGGGTTGGGAGGGACCTTCAAGCCCATCTTGTTCCATCCCCCACTTTCAGGGCGTTCCAGCCTGGCCTTGGACACTTCCAGGGATGGGGCAGCCACAGCTTCTCTGCCCAACCTGTGCCAGGGCCTGCCCACCCTCACAGGGAAGAATTCCTTCCCAATACCCCACCTAAACCTTCCCTCCAGCTTGAGGCCATTCCCCCTTCTCATATCACCACATGAATGTGTGGTTATGAAGGAATTACAAAACCAGAAGTTCCCACCTTTTACTCCATATCCAGTGAAGGAAACCCTTCCAGATCCACTTAACAGCTCTGCTTTGTTTGCACCGTGGAAAAAGGAGAAGAAAAGACTTTTTGGAAAATATTTTAGGATATTTTGTGCTTCTAAATGCACTGTTGCATCCGGCAGCCTGGGCTGCTTTGATTCCCAGTGCCTCCTCGTGCCACAGGCTCCCAGGAAAGTGTCGCTCTGCAGCTTTTCCTCAGGGTCTGGGGGTCAGCCAGCTCCTTAAAGGCAGTGAGAGGATCAGTAGAGAGGAATCATTGCTGAAATCCCTGCTTTAGAAGGGCAGAGATGATGGTCCCTCAGGAAGGAGCTCGGGTGATAATCGCTACTTGCTTTTAATGTTTCAGGATCTTTCTAATCCCTGTGTTAGAAGTTTATTTTTTGTATAGCTTTGCTTTGCCAGATGAGTTGGCAAAGGTATTTTTCCAGATATGACCCTAAGGATCATTGGATCCCACTCTGGTTTGGGTGGGAAGGGACCTTAACACTCATCCAGTTCCACCCCCCCTGCCGTGGGCAGGGACACCTCCCACAATCCCAGGTTGCTCCAAGCCCCATCCCTATGGACCCCATGGATTTACTCCACAGGCCTTGACACTAATTACAAAATGTTCTTTTTTCCAGAGCCATAAATAAAAGGAAAATCCCTGTTCACTTTCCCATTGTCCCCCTGTGGAATGTGCTTAAGGAGGAGTTTGAGGAGCAGCAATGGACTTTCCTGTGTGTTTTATTATCTCCTGAAGAACACGTGCCTTTCCAAGATGCTTTCAGAGGAGGAGGGAGGGCAGGAAAAACACAATTCCTGATTATTTCCTGTTATTTCAATTCCGTAGCCAAGCCTGGAACGCCCAGCTGGCCCTTTCCTACCGCTCTGCTCCCTGATTTTATGTTGAGGTGGCTGAAGCAAACCAAAGAAAGGCTGTTCCCAAAGCCTCCCCAGGTGGGATGGGATGGCTGTGGGCAGGTGTGGAGGCAGCAGCTCTGCACTGCTGCCTTTTCCAGGCGTTTCCTTCCCAGCTGGTTTTGGTTTTGCCGGTGCCGCCGTGAGCTGTGTGCTCGCTTTATGGAGGTGTTAACATGCCTGAGAGATGCAAACAGGTTGTAAAGCCTCTTGACACCTTGCTGGGGGATCCATAATGTTTTGCAGGAGCACGGGAGGAACGTGCTCTCCGCGCTGCGGAGCAGAGAGGTGGAGAATGGGATGGGTGGTGGTGGGAAACACCCCAGCAGCAGCTTTTTGGGTTGGCTTTTTCCTCTTGGTTTTACCCAGGCACCCTTTTGGGTGAAGGTGGGGGGAGAGTGGGGTCTGGGAATCACAGATTCTCCAGAGCTGCACCCACAAGGTTCATCCAGTTCAAACTCCTGGCCCTGCACAGACACCCCAACATTCCCAACCTGTCCCTGAGAACGTCCAAGCACTTCTGGAGCTCTTGGGAGTGACCAGTTCCATGGGGAGCCTGTTCCAGTGCCCAACCACCTCCTGGGTGCTGGTTCCACCTTGAACAAGCTGCAGTGAGATACCACAGTGGGAATCGTGGAGGGTGGCCCAAAGAAACTGGGTGAGTTCAGCTGGTGCCTGATGAAAGTCCAGCCTGGAATTAAAGCTAAGCCTGTTACAAGGTCAATTATAGATTCCATCCAGAGCATTCCCCTGACCATGGATCTCGCCAGGTCAAAGGATGCTTCCTCCAACCCAATAGCAAATGAGCTTGAAGTTCCTCAGTCCCTCGGACACGTGCAGGATCAGAGCTTTGAAGTGCAGGACACATTTTGCCTGGATCATCCATCCAATTTCCATATTAACTGAGGAAATGTGCTCCAGGAAAGGTCTGTTAAACCTGGATGGTCTTTCTTCTGGCTGGAGGGCCTGAAATGAGTCCAACTTGGGGACAACTCACTTAATATTAAGCTGTTCCATTAATTCTTTTATCCCTGTGGAGGTTGGTTGCTGAAGCTACTTAAACGTGGCTTTGCCACCTTTAATACACACAAGATCTGGAATTTTCCTTGTAGAGACACAATAATGAATCTTAAAATACATTAATGATAATTATAGTCCTGTCCTGTAGGGCCAAAACCTCCATCTTCTGGCTGTCCCTGTCCTTGTAAACCCAGAAAACGAGGCATTCTAATCTAAATACTATTTAGGAAATGAATTTTCCAGTATGAAACCTAAATAATACTTAGGCATTCTAATTGAATAATATTTAGGGATATTCTAATAATATTTTAGGCATTTATGTGCTTTACATAAAGAGAACCAAAGCAAATCCAAAGCAACCATTTTCTACGTGGGCTTTCCTCTTGTCTTTGTTGCTCAGGGAAAATTTCCAGGCTGTCAAATCCTGGGAGCTGGGACCCAAATAAAATTTCTTGCTTTTTGGGAGTTTTACAAAATGTGTTGAGTTGAAGCAATTTTTTTTTTGGTTGGTTTTGGGTGGGTTTTTTGGGTTTGCTGCTTGTTTTTCAATCCCCAAAGTCAATTTTTACCCCCTGAAGGATGCAGTGCCTGTTTAGCTTTTTCTCTTCCAGTGAGGAAAACCTGTAGGAACCTGCCCAGGGGGGAACAGCGGGGACAGAATCCCACTTCCAGAAGTGCCAAGCAGGATCAGACCTGTGGTGGGTCTGGATCCATGTGTAGCCAAATAAAGATGTCCCAGTGCAAGAGCACGGCTTTGTGCCTCATTCCCTGCTTCTGGATTTGGGAAAACCTGGATCCTGCCGGCTGTGAAGAGGTGGTCGCTTCTTTCCATGTTCCGTAGCCACTGGAGGGGGCCAGAGAACAGGGAATGCTCCAAGGCCAGCTCCTGCCTTGCACCCCTCCACGATTTTCAGGAGATCCTGAAAACTTTTCACCTGTTCCCTCAAAACAGGCTCTTCAGGCCTCTCATTTCTGCTCCTGCTTCCTTGGTAGCTCTGGAAATCTTTGTCCCGGCACGAAAGTAGATGTAATTCCTCAAAATACTTTTACGACTTCTTTATTTTTTTAGGCATTTTCATTGGAAAACTCCCTCCAAGCTGAAGCTGCAGGAGTTTCTCATGGTTGCTCTGGTCTTCCCAAGGATTAGTGGGTGTACCTGGGGGTTTAGTCCCTGTACCCATGGGTACAACCCTTTTTTTTTTAAGGATTCCTGCTGTTGTCACTGGGGAGATGTTGTCTGATCCAGTGCCAGCATTTCCTCTGGAGGCAAAACAAACTCCTAAACTGGAAAACTGGAAGCCACAGTTGCACCGTGGAGCTCCTTCACCTGCCTGCAGGTGCCTGTCTTTCCCTGTGCATCCAGCCCTTTTCCCCCCTGACACGTGTCCTGTTCAGTTTTCCCCCTTTTTCCCCAGATTTTTGTTGTTTGTGCTCCAGAGCCAAATGGGATGTGCTGTTGCTTACAGGAAAGGGCACTTTGTTTTCCCAGCGTGGAGAAGCTGGTGCTTGGAAGAGGCATGATGGATCTTTCCAGCAGAAAACCCTCCAGCCTGGCTGTGCCTGCCCAGGAATCCATGTGTGCCACCACCTTCTTTATCCTAAAAAGTTACTTTTTTCCCGATGGCATCTTTCCACAGTATCTGAAGGGAATTTTAGGAGCTGGTTTCCAGCCCTGAGTTCACTTGGCCAACTCAGCACTCGCCTTTAATTTGAATAATCTGGCGACATCCATTTCTTGTAACATCTTGCAAAGCAAGCTCTGCTTTTCCTCAGAGAAAATGGGAGTTGAAGGATGGGAAAAGGCCTCCATAAATTGCACGTTCAATTAACGAAGGGTTTGAAAAGCCCTGAGTGCTCTCAGCCCCATGTCCTGGTGTCACTTGCAGCGTACCCAGCGGAGGCACAGAAGGTTTAGGAGATACAGGGAATGTTTTCTGGGGTTTCTGGCCTTCCTGAGCCTGCTGTTGTTTGCAGTTGGAATGTATTAATAGGTCCATCCTTTGTTTCATTTCCCACAAAGGGCAGTTTTTACCAAAAAGTCCTTATTTTGGAAAATTTCAGCTGTTGAGCGTTTTAGATCCATGTGTGAGCAGATTCTGGGAGTTTTATCTATTTGATCTTTATACAAGGACTTTTTACACAGGCCTGGAGTGACAGGACAAGGGGGGAGAGCTTCCCACTGCAGAGGGTAGGGATAGATGGGATATGAGGGAGGAATTCTTCCCTGGGAGGGTGGGGAGCAGCTGGGAGGGAATTCCAGGAGAAGCTGTGGCTGCCCCATCCCCAGAAGTGTCCCAGGCCAGGTTGGATGGGGATTGGAGCAGCCTGGGGTAGTGGAAGGTGTCCCTGCCCATGGCATTTGTCACTTGCTTCTGAGTGCATCTTCTTGAGCTGGAAAGGAATTTTGCTTTATAATAAATAGGTTGCAAGACTTTCTGTTGTCCTTTACCTTCATCAAAGCAACCAATAAATCCTCTAAATATGACCTAGGGAAGCAGAAATTTCCAGTTGTCCCAGATTCCCTCTAAATTCACTAAACTTCCCTCTAAATTCCTTAAATTTCAACATCCACTCGTGCAAACTATCACAGAATCACAGAATGGTTTGGGTTGGAAGAACCTTAAAGCTCATCCAGTCCCCCCCCCCCCCCCCCCCCCCGCCGGGGCAGCCCCCCACCCCCCCCACCGCCATGGGCAGGGACACCTCCCATTGTCCCAGGTTGCTCCAAAACTTGGCCTTGGGCACTTCCAGGGAAGCCATAGCTTCTCTGGGAATCAAAGCAGAGGTTCTTTGCCTTAGCTGTTGACTGCACCAGTCTGGACGTGGATTGTCTTGGACCTGTTTGACTTGGCAGTGCTGGGTCACTGGCTGGGTTCAATGATCTCAAAGGTCTTTTCCAGCCTAAATGATCCCAGGATTCTGTGCTTTCTTCCTTGCCAGGTCCTCTTTCCCTACCCTTCCTGGCATAACCACAATGTCACCCACCACTCAAACAAAGGCTATCTGTGATATGTGACAGTTCAGAGCTGTTTTTATCTCAGTGTCTGCTCCCTCTTGCTGGGAGTTGTTCTTACTGGGTGTTCTATGAACTTTGGGATGAATCCATAAACTTTCAGCTCAGTGATAACCCCAAATATTTCGTGCCTTGTAGCCCGTGAAGGATGCAGAGATGTCAGCAAAAAGCTCTTGTGCCAATGCAAACAACGCCAGGAAGTTTTATTGTTCCCACTGCTGGGAACCTTCTTCCCCTTTGTGGATGTGGCTGAGCATCAAGAGAGGCCAAGAGGTGCAGGTAAATATAAATCCCATATTTTTTGAGCTATCCAAAGGGGAAAAAAATACAGGGCAGCTAAAGGTTATTTGTGCACTCAGGCTTGTCTAACAGTGAGTGGAGCTCTGTGCTGCTGGAAACTACTGCAGGTTTGTGCTTCCCAGCAGGGAGCATTCAAAATGCCCTGGAAACATGGGGAATATGCACCATTCCACTCTCAATTCACTGGGAAGCCTTGGATGGACTTCCACGTGCGATTGCTGCTCTTCAGGCTCCCAGCTGTCCATCCAGCTGAAGAGAAGTTCTTCCCACAGGAGGTGGTTGGACACTGGGACAGGGTCCCCAGGGTACTCAGGGAGGGTTTGGACAATTCCCTCGGGGACTCCCAGAGTGGGATTCTTGGGGCTGTCCTGTGCAGGGCCAGGAATTGAACTGGATGATCTTCGTGGGATCAGGATACTCTGCAATTCTTTGGTATGGAAAGTGTTTCATGCAGCTTTGAAGTTCCCAGTCCTTGTTAGTGCATGACTGGGGGTGTTCTGTGGACTCATTCAATCGAGGCATCCGGCATGGATGCCATCCTGCAGATAACTTTCCATGGAAAAGAGTTCCTGTGCCGTGAATGCCATTTGAAGATTAGATTCCAAATCAGATGGATCTTGTGAGCTTCCAGAGACCACCTCCTTTTGAAGGGAGCTGTGGTCTCCCAGATGGAGCTGCCTTGGATGCCAGTTGGGGGTTGAGCTACATCCCGTTCCTCTCTCCTTGTGGGAAGGGTTTCCCAGTCTCTGTGCAGGTGGCTCCACATGTGCATCAGCATTTTGTCTTCCTGAGCCAAAGCTGCCCTCCTTTCCCCAGACAGGGAATAGACAACGAGCAGGCACATGCTCAGATCCCATGGGTATCCAGGCCTAGAAGCATCCAGACCTGGTTTCTCCTTGTTTCAGGATTTTTCCTTCGTATCCCTTTGCCCCTCTCTGCCCAAACTCTCCGAGTCCAAACTGTGAGCAAGTGCCATGTCTGGTGCCTGTGATTCACCAGGAGCAGGAACGTGGGATTCCGGGATGCAAGGAGCCTGAGACTGGCGATTCATTCCCTGCTGACGTTGGTTTATCCCCAGTGGGGACAGGGAGAGAGGAATTTTCACCAAATTGCTTCAGATGTTGAAGTCCCTTCATGGTTCAGCTCTTACTCACAGAAGTAGCTGCTCCAGGAATGGTCAGAGCCTCCCTTGGTGCACTGGAGAAGCAAAACCAGTTTGTGCCAGAAGATCTGGATTAACTGAGGTTTCCAAAAGCCCAGTGACAAACCAGACCTGGGCGATTTCTCTTGTGCTCTCTGAGACAGGGCTGTGCCTTTTCCTCTTTGCCTTTCACTCCTCTGTTCACCTGCAGCTTTGGTGAGTAGCTGTGGATCACGGACACTTGAAATTCCCAGTGGCCTGGACACAGCAGGTCCCAGGTAGTGCTGGAAGCAGCACAGAGCCACAGGCCAGAGGGGCCCTGGGTTTTCGGGTCTCCGGAGGGATGGGAGGAATGCAGAGCTTGATTTCTGGGGCTTATGTCAGGCAGCGATTCAGCAGGAGCCGGTCTCTTGTCAGTGCTGCCAAGATCCAGGAGTTAATTCTTTTTCCATGAGAAGGCCAGAGCTTGCATCCAGCCAGTTCTCTGGAGTGTGCAGAGAAAGAAACTCTTGGAGAGAAGAAAAACACAGACCCAAACAAACAGCAGACTTGGCCCTGGGCTTCCCAGGCAATGGGAATAGCTGCCATTCCTGCCGAGGTGATTGGACTGCAAGGAAGCTTCCCTGCTTTGCCCTTGGGCTCCCAGGGAAGGGCTTCTTGCCAAAATGGTTTGGGGTCTCTTGAGCTGGGCTCTGTTCTTCTGCCCAGTCCGTCCCAGCGCGGCGCTCGCGTGTTCCTTGTCTAACCCATTCCCAGGGATTTGCACTGAACCTCCTCCCCAGGAGCCCTACCCTCTTCTCAGGCATTTTATTCCAGTTCCTGGTGTTCCTCATGGGAAGCTTCCCTCAATCTCCCCTACACCTACTGAGGTTGTCCTGGTCATGGGGTCTTTCCCATGGAGCTGGGATGGGATCTGATCCCACCTGTGTGAGTTCATGGCTCTTATCCTGAGCCTTTACACCTTCCCATTGTTCCACATCTCCCTTGAAGTCCAACATCAAATCCCTGCACTGAATAGCACATCAGAACCTGGATGCCTTCCCCCTCTGTGCTATTCCTGTGCAAGGGAAACATGCCCAGTGTTTCTCAGGCTTCAGGATTCATGGAAATATGGAAACCCCCACACCTGACAAACCCCATCTCTCCAAGCTGTTGAGTTTCCCTCCACCTTCCTTTGGGTTCCTGCAGCTCTGCAGCTATTTTTCAAGTTTTCAAGTGCTGCCAAATTTTCTCCTGGATCAGGAGGGAGAGGAATGTTATTCCTTACCCCCAAAGTGCAGCATGTCAGCAGGTGGAGCTCAGTCATTCTATGTGTTGCCACAGGCAGCATCCCTGGTGTGGGGTGATATCGATGAAGCTCCTTTCAACCCCCAATTTCTAGTGTAAGTGGAAGCTATCCAAGGAAAAATGGATTTTTAAGTGGGAGTAAAACCCTTTTAACTGTGCAGAGTCTAAGAAATACTCACTTTGGGAAACAAATGCCTGGTTTGCAGCTCAGACTGGAGATTCTTTTCCAAAATACATCACTCACCAACACTGAAAAGCAGTTTCATTCTCATGGATCCTTCCTGAGGCAGGAACAGTTTTCCTCAAAGCTTGACTCTGCTCCATGCCAAGCAGGGAAAGTTACACCCTATGGTTTTTGAATTACAAATGGGAAATCCATCCTGGTTTGGGATAAAGAGCACTGGCCATTAGACACTGTTTGGTTCCTATTTGGTTCCAACTGCATAAGGAACAGCTCTGGTGGGGAAANAAAAAAAAAGGAGAAGTGGTAACAGTCCATCGTCACTTTATTTTTTCCCTCTGCCTGGAAAACTTGGAGTTTTATGGCCTATGAGCCACAAATTACAATTGCAGGCAACAGATAAAGCTCCACTATAAATCCAGTCTGTGCCAACGGCCTTTTGGTGACTGCAAGGAGGGGATTGTCAAATGTCCCTGTCAAAGTATCCTTGTCCAAATGGGCCTGAACAAGATCTTCCCAACCAACCAGGATCACCAGCTGGGGCTGGAAATGGAGCATCCCTGGTGCAACACCTGCTGCCACTGCTCTGGGGACACTACGACAGGCCAGCCCTGTCCCCTGGGCAGGGACAGATGAGGAGGGTGCTCCTGTGATCACCATCTGCCATCCCAGGAGGCTTCTCCAGCATTTCCCCCAAGGAGTCCCGAATCTGTCCTTCTTCAGGAAAGCAGTTTACTTGGCCCTGTCTCCAGGGAAAATTAATCCCTGTACGTGTCTCTCCTTCCTCACAGCAAGTTGTCCCTAATTTCTGAGCTGAGCCCATGTGGCTGCAGTTTAAGGTGCCCACCAGGCCACGCTGCAGGAGGGGGACACAGCCCTTCCCAGAGTGCTTCATCCACAGGGGCCAGGATAAGGTGGCTGCAAGGAAAAAGCGTCTCCTGCCCTCCTGGCCTGGAGTCATTTGCTCAAAGATGTTGCCATTTTAGGACTGGAGAGTGAAAGTGCCAAGCTTCCAAGAAGGATACAGGACTTCTGTCATATCTGGAATAACCCAGGGCAGCTCCATGCAGGATGGAACCTGAGAGGGCTTAGCTGGGAGGTTTCAGTGCCCACCCATGGTGTATGTTTATGGCTGGGGCAGTTTCTAAGAAGAAACAGGAACAGCCTTAGGCCATGGCTGCTCTTCCAGGAGCCAGGAGGGTACAGAAAGAGCCATTCAGCATGTCTGGGACACCCTTGCTGGGACCAGGTGAGGTCTGGGGCTGATCCAGTCTCATCCTGGTTTGGGGACTACAGACCAGTTCTGGCTTTGGCATTCCTGCTTCTGAGGTTTCAGAGGCACTTAAATGTCTGAGGAATGTATGTTCCTAAGTCACTGATGGACACTGGGAAAACCTGTCACCTCCTGAGCCAACAGGGTGTTTCTTGGAGCTGGTCATTTTGTTGTTGACCATGGAGGGGGATTTGGACAAGGGATGGAGGGACAGGACAAAGAAATGGCTTCCCACTGCCACAGGGCAGGGACAGATGGGATACTGGGAAGGAATTGTTCCCTGTGTGAGTGGGCAGGCCCTGGCACAGGGTGCCCAGAGCAGCTGTGGCTGCCCCATCCCTGGAAGTGTCCAAGGCCAGGTTGGAGCAACCTGGGACAGTGGAAAGGGTCCCTTCCCATGGGAACTGGATGAGCTTTAAGGTCCCTTCCCACCCAAACGACTCTTTGATGCTCCTCCTGGTTTGTGCAGGAAATGTGCAGGGCAACAGCATCTTTTCCCAGCTGCAGAACAGTTTTCCTTGGACGTTCAGCTGACAGATATGCCAGGGGAAGCTGGAGTCCTTGCATCCTGCCTTGGGCTTGTCAAGCTCACCAACACACATGGACTCCTAGGATCTCTTTCAGATGGAAGGCAGAACTTCAGAACATCCAATAATCATTCTTAAGTGTATTTATTTTTAAAAAACTTAGAAAGAAATGTGCTTTTCCCCCCTCGCTCTCCATGCCAACAGCAGGGATGGACTATGGAAATGTATTTCCTAAGCCTCCAGGACATAGTTTTTTTTTTTTATGGACACCATCCAGGATTTAAAGGACAGGTTTGGGAATCAAACCCACATAGTGACAAAACAATTTTGCTGGTTGACTTGGGGTCTCTGCCTGTCAATTATCCCCATTTTTTCCCTTTTTTTCCCCACTAGCAATCACCATTAGCATTTGGACTCAAACAAACAAACAAATAAGGCCATTTAAATGGTGGAATTTTTTCCCTGTGCCTTCAGCCATGGACAATTACAAAACAACCCCCAGAATCTGCTTTCGCTCGGCAAACGATTCCAGGATTTTTTTTGGATGCTTCAACAATTCCGGGGCCCAGGAGTCCCACCGCCCCCTTGCTTTGAATTTTTTTGGAGGCAATTCCAGCTGGTCCCATTTCCTGCTGCCTGGCACAGCAGGGTCTGTGAGCATGTGAACTTCTTTAATGCATTTCAGCTTGACAGGGAACCTTTTCCCTGCCTTGGAACACGCAACTTTTCCGAGCCTACATGGCCCCAGACACACCCCGCTCCAAAAGTGGCAACATCTGCTGGCAAAGCAAGTTTTCTCCCACTTCAAATCCTGGCAGGGCCTTCAAAAATTCCTTTAATTGGGCTAATTGCATGTGGTTGAAGCTCAGCTCCAAATTCAGTGGTGGGTTTTTGTGGTTTGGGGTCACACAAGTTCAGGGGAAAACTCGCTCTCCTTCCTTACCTGGTTTCCCTCTTTCATCCCAAAGAAAAGCCCAAATTTGCTTAGTCTTAAGCTCAAGTGGGAAAAAAACTCTGAATTTCACCTTATTTTTCGAAATCCCCTGGGATTTTTTTAGTCATGTCCTGAGGAACAGCACTTGCTGTGTCGTGCAAACCTGTCTCCATGGCTCCCATAGGCAGGGAAAACTTTGGGCAGAGGAGGAAGGAATATGAAATTCAAATCGATAAAATTAAGGAATTTTCACCTGCACTGCCTTAAAAGGAGCTCTTCTTTCACTTACAACCTGCCTTGTGTCATTCCTTTGGTGTCCAAAATGAAAGTTTTTCTTTTTTTTCCAATTGGAAAACTCCTTTTGCTGCAGGAAAGGTGGGAAGCGGGGTGAAGACCAGCTGTGTTATTTCCTTGCTGATAATGCTTCCCCAGGGAAGCCTGGTGGGAATAACAAACACATCACTTGGCTCATGCTTGTTTGGCAAGTATCTTATTTTCCCATTAATCCTTTTGAAAATGGTTTGAGGGTTTTCCCAAAGGTGTTGTTTGCTCAGTTGGTGTGAGAATACAAACAGGCAGGAGAAAAGGTGGACGTTTGGGCATTCCATGCCTTTTCCTGGTGGTTGAAGTGCCTGATTGGGTTGGAAGGGGCCTTCAAGACCATCCTGTTCCATCCATGGGCAGGGACACCTTCCACTAGACCAGGGCATAGGTGGAATCGCCATTCCTGGAGGGATTTAAGAGTGGTGTGGATGTGACACATGATCCTCTTGTTTTGTTGGTGAGACCTCAGGAAGTCTCTTGATTCCTGGGGCTCCAGAGGTGAATCCTTGGCTGGTCCCAAAGGCAGAAGGCTTGTTCCAATCAGGAGATCCACCCTGCTCTAACATAGATATCCCACAACAGATGCCAACTTTTTAGGGAGAAAAATTATATTTTAAGCCTTCTGAGGTTTGGGGAGTCCTGTCAGAAACATGGACCTTCTGTTTCATGGAAGAGGGAGAGGAAGCATTTATGAGACAAAGCAGACACAGAGATGTATTTCAAGGTGCTTTCCATGAGCCACAACTCCTGGTTCTCCAAGGTTTTTTTTCCAAGGGTTTGCCTCACTAGTAGCATTATGGGAAGGTGCTCCTGAGAGAGAGGGAGGTTGAATTAAACAGGCATTGGTGTTGGAACCTTGCAGCCAACAAAGGAATGAGGCTGAAAGGAAAAATATTATTAATAATTATAAGAAGAAGATGAAGGTGGCCAAGATCAGAAATATATTCTGGAGTCCTCCAAAAATAGTGCAAAGGCCATGCCAAAGCTAACAAAAATAGGGACTTCAGGGCAGGGTTGGGCACTGAGGGAAGTTAGAACAGGGAGAGAGGTTTCAGAAGGCGCCTGGCTGAGGTGACACTGTGGCCTTGGAAGCCAGGCTGTGTGTGTCCTGGACTCAGGAGCACTCAGAGGGAGCTCTGGCCTTCCAGGGGAGCACCCAGCACAAGGCGTTTGCCCCAGCTCCCATTTTGCTTCCTTGGGATGCATTTGGAGTTTCTCAGCCCCGACCACACACAGTGAAGCCCTGGGAGCATCCCAGGCATCCACGAGGAGCCCCCCAAGCAGTCTGGGCCAGCGGCAGCTGTGCAAACACACCCACACCTGTGCTGGGAACAGTGTGGGACACCAGTAGGACCAGGGAGCTCCTTGGATCCACAGCCTCTGAGCCTGCCCTTCTCCTTTCATCTCTGCCCCACCATCCTCTGCTTCTTCACCCCAGGTTTTTTTCTTTCCTCTTCTTTCCCTAAGGTTGGTTCTGGACTCTGTTCAAACACCTTGGAATTAGAGCCTTGAGCTTTCCAAGGTGTAGCTTTCCTCCAGGGAGGGTGTCCTGTTCCCATTGCAGCACTCAGCCCACCCCAGAGCTCCCAACTGGGTGGCAGAGCCACCACTTCTCTTGTACTTATGGTTTATTCTTCCCTACAGGAGTCCCATGGTACTCCCAAGATCCCTCCTTTGTTTGGGTATCCTGCTTTCCATCTAAAAAGCAGCTTCCTCAAATAATAAAATGAGAATAGCAGCTCTTTCTTGCTTTAACCAACATCCAGGAGTATGAGATTAAACAAGATAAGCTCCACTGGATCTGTGGGAGGGATGGAAATAAATGGTATCTGGATGCAAAAAATTGGACTTCCGGGAGCTTTTCATCCATGACATAATTCCTTTTTCCTCCCCACACCCCTTTTCTCCAACATTCATTCAGCATAGAAGTGACATATTCCTGAAATGTCCCATGAGTTTTACACCTGGAATGTCTCTCCCTCGGATGTGACACGTCCACTTGGGAGTTTGGTCATGTTGGCACAACCAAGCCCAGCAATTTCTCCCAAGCTTCTCTAGGCTTTGGCTGGAAAAGGGCAATCTAGCATGGAATATATAATGAATAGTCAAATTACTTCCTCGATTTTGTAAGGGGAATCCTCCTCCCTTTGGTACAGGTTTTGTGTGTGCTCTGCGTAGGGAGGCTGTGGGAGCTTGGGATGGGGATGGATGGAGAAGGGGACAGCGGGAATATAATTCAGATTTGGAAGTTGAGTGGTTTCTTTCCCTCCTCTATTTGTCTCTCCTTTCTCCCAGCATTCAAGTCTGCTCCATATGTTCCCCTTCACACCATGCCAGAACCAGGAGAGAAGGAAAGGGCAGGGAAGGGGCTGGGGGAAGGAAACAAACCCATCTCAGTAAAGTTTCTGTTCTGGAGAGAAAACAGAACTTTATCAAAATATTAGCAGAACACCAGCTGAGGCTGATTAGCAAAGCTCTGGGTGAGAGTTTTCCACTTACCTGGGGATGTTTTTCCTTCTCTGGGCTGCACATGATCTTTCCAAAAGTGTGAAAGGTTTGGCCACCAAGGTCAATCCAGTCTGGGCATTTTGGCCACCAAGGTTAGTCCAATTTGGGCTTTGGAGCTCTGCTTTGTGCACCCCAAAATGCAACATCCATTCAAATCACGTTCAAAACGTGTCCATTCCAAAGCCTGATTATCCTGGAGGAGCCAGTCCCATCCATACAGAGTGGTTGGATAACAAGGGATGAAAGGTCATGAAGGCTAAAAATGTTCTTGTTCAACAACTAAAAATATTGTACAGATGCTCATTAACTAAATACGGTGACATGTCCCCACGTCCAGCTTGCAAAGGTGGCAGTGATAGGCTGGATCCAATTCCCAAAACTCCTGAGGGATCTGGACACCAACACTCAGCACCTTTGCAGGAGATGCTGCTGTATCCTGGACTCCAGCCTGGTGCTTTTGTGGAGGTGAGGAAAGTATTGCTCATTCAGAAATGCATGTTTTAAGGGATATTATTCCTGAATATTAAAGTAGAATTGGGAATTGCCCTGGAGTGTTTGATGTGTCCCAGGCCAGCAAATGCTGAGCCAGCGCCTGCCGTTAAGTGGAAGTTATTTGCTGCATCCACCAGAGTCACATAAAACCATTTCCTCTGGGATCTGCAGGGACAGCCAGGGCTGCTTTTTGGGTTTTTTATTCCCAACAATATCAATGTGTAAGTGCTGAGGGAAGGGGGACATGCTGTGTGACAGATTTAGGAGCAGCCTCAGGGCTCTATCGCCTCTCCAAGAGGCTTTGCCGGAGTGCTGGAATTGCCTCCTGTTCATCTGGAGAGAGGCTTGTTTGGTGCTTAACAGGCAGAGCTGGGCCTTGTGAAGTCTGAGTGCTGCACTCACCTCTGCTGCAGGCTTCTCCAAGCTGAAAGATGGGGAAAAGGGCTTTTTCCTGGGCTCTGGAGGGAGCAAAGTCAGTGCCTGCATGGATGGGAGATGGCTGAAAGAAGGAGAATCCAAACCCCCCAGGGCAGGACCCCCTTTGTGTTTGTACACCTGGCATGGAGGAGGTGGTGCCCCAGAGCTCCAGCACGAGAAACCTGCAGCAAGCCTGGCTGGGGAACTCCTTCAGGATGGTACTTTCCTGGAGTCATGTTCCACACAAACCTCTTCTAGAGCCTCCAGTGGCTTTCTGGTTCAGGTGTTCCAATGAACTGCTGTTGCCTCTGTTGCTGCACTGGCCTGTTTGTGTCAATCCTCCTGTTTTCTGTGATCGGGGCACTGACACAGCACAACCTGAGGTTCCGTCCAGGATTTCTGTAGATGCCTTGGATTTTCAGAGTAGAGGTCCCTGAGCATCCCCTCTCCTCACAGTCCTTGGAAAGCTTCCTGTGCTTTTTGAAGCATAACTGCACCCACCCGACATCCTTTGGTTCCTCTGGGGGTCCCAAGCCCTTTGGAAGCTGCAGGAGAGGTCGTGCCACCATCTTCCAGATAATAACCCTAGAGGCCAGGACCTGGATGTTCAGGGATTACACAGAATTCCAAAATGGTTCCAGTTGGATGGGACCCTAAAAATCATCTCGTTCCATCTGCTGCTCTTGGGCAGGAACACCTTCCACTATCCCAGGTTGCTCCAGCCTGGCTTTGAACATTTCCAGGGATAGAGCAGCCACAGCTTCTCTGGGAAATCTATTCCAGGTCCTCCCCACCCTCACAGCCAAGAATTCTTTCCCAGTATCCCATCTCTCCCTGCCCTCTGGCAGTGGGAAGCCATTCCCTGTGTCCTGTCCCTCCATGCCCTTATCCAAATCCCCCCTCCAGTTCTCATATAATATTCCCACATTCCCTTCAGGAGTTGGTTGCTTCAGGAATGAGAAACCAAAGGAGTAATGGGAGAGGTGACACCTCCACCTGCCAAACTTACAGCTCTTGTGTTTGCCTGAGCCAATTAGGGTTTTTTTCCCCCTGGAATTCCTTTTGCAAAGGCTGAAGGAAAGGAAAACAACGTCCTCCCCCCTCTGCTCCATTCCCTAAGTGCTAAAGCAGATCCCAGAAGGTGGAGCAAGAGGAGGTGTCAGTAGGAGAAGACCTGGCAGGAGCTCTTGTTCTCCTGTTGTGCCTTGGGGCTTTTCCCCTTAGAAAAGGCCAGTGGGGAAATGATTCCAATTCCAGGCTTTCCAGCTTCCATGCTAATTTAACCCAAACCCTTTCCCACTCTCCGAGGGGGGAGCAGGGATGAGGTTTGCAGATTGGAAGGTGGGGAGGAAGGAGGAACTAAAAGGGATCTCAGCAGTTTTACAGCCATCCCTGTTTTTGGCAGGACATGAAGGAGAGCATCTCCCGCCTGGAGGAGAAAAGGTGGAGGAATGCAAGCCCTGGAACACTTCTCAGTTCTCCCTGATTGCCTTTCCTCCTCCAGCACTTTTATTAGTGTTCCTAAATTCATCCTCAGAGTTCATATTCTCACACGTCCTTCTACCCTCTGTGGACTCTGAGGTCCCTCATCCCTGTCCAAGAAAAGCCACCCTTCCCCATCCAAAGGCAGGCAACCACTTGTTCTCACCTCCACCTGGACAGAAGAGAAATCACTGAAAAAAACGTGGCTATGGCAAATGTTTACACGGAGCCTTTATTTTCGGTCATCTGTGCCACATCT
This sequence comes from Serilophus lunatus, assembly GCA_013399895.1. Lineage (NCBI taxonomy): Eukaryota > Metazoa > Chordata > Aves > Passeriformes > Eurylaimidae > Serilophus > Serilophus lunatus. The sequence continues at coordinate 86,167 of VXBA01002468.1, forward strand.
CCTTCAGAGCTCCTGTGCAAATACCTGGTTTAAGCTGAGCCTGCTGAGCAGAGGTAGCTGGGAGGGAGCCCAGGGACTGCTCGGGATGGTCAGCAATCCCATCCCACTGGAGGCTTCCATCCCACCCCCAGCAGCAGGGATCCTGCCTTTCAGCCTCAGCTCTTGCCCCTCAACACAAACCTGAGCTCCCATTTCCCACCTCTCCCAAACCTGTCGGCACATCTTTGGCCTTGAAACCTCTGCATGAAGTGTCACATCCTCAGGTCACAAGTGCCACCAGATCCCTGTGCTGGAGCCAGTTTTCCATGGAAAGAAAGGGGAAAAAACATGGGAGAAATTGATTCCCTTGCTGTGATGTCTCCATTCAGAACTCGGAGAGAGCCACAACCCTTTAGGCAAGAAGGTTTTCTTTGTGGCAGATCAAAATACATCCTGTAGTACACGGGGTCCCATAAAGTGCAGCGTGGTGGGAACCTGTTAATTACAGCAATTAATGCAAATTAGTGAAGCATTTTGTCGCTGATTTGTTTGTCCCAGAGTCAAGGTCTCCATCTGCTAAATGGCAGAACTTTAGGGATTTCTGTGCCAATGTGATGGTCCTGATGGAATTCCTGCTCCGGAGCTGTGTTTCCTCATGGAGGGGACCAGCATCTCTCCATCTCCTCTCTTGCTGAGCTATCCACAGTGTGGGATCACTGCCCTGGACGTCCCTCCTTGGTGGCCCTCAGGAGGATGGTCCAGATGGGATCATTCTGCTGGAGGAACCACCTTGTTCCTCTTGGTTGGAGTGTCAGCCTGGAAAGGGAGGATTTGACTCCAGTTCTCCCAACTAGAGCCCTTTCCCTGGCAAGCAATTTGCATTGCAGATCTTTTCCCCCAAGAGGAATTGGTGATTCAGTTGAAAGAGGAGAATTTCAGACCAAAAGAGGGGAAACCTGTATGGATATTGGGAAGAAATTTGTGGCTGTGAGGGTGGGGAAGCCCTGGCACAGGGTGCCAGAGAAGCTGTGGCTGCCCCATCCCTGGAAGTGTCCAAGGCCAGGTTGGAGCAACCTGAGAGGTGTCCCTGCCCATGGCAGGGGGTGGAAGAAGATTATCTCTAAGGTCCCTTCCCACCCGAACCAGTGTGGAATTCTATGATTTATAAAGTATGAAAAACATACATGGAAAATACCCACTCCCACTTCAGCTGCTCCAAAGGGACGGGATGAGTTTGGACACGGAGAAACCAAGAGCAGAGGGTGTTTCTCACTTGAAGGCAGACAAGCCCAAATATTTACTATTTCTCCCCATTTCCCAGAAGGCACCCATTCTTTTCCAAATGTGCCAGTGGAGAAGCAGCTGCTCTGTGGTATGTGTGCATCTGATGTTTCCTTAAGTGCTGTGACCCATGTGTGTCCACATACACGAGAGGTTTTAATCCTGCTCCTTAAATTAAGGCTGGGAGAGCCTTCAGCCCTGCGTTTCTCAGCATATGTGTTTCTTAGGGTCGCTTACTCCTCGTTTCTGCCAAGGTCTAAATTGGGAATACTGAACAGCCACAGCTATGCAGCTTGTGGGGATGCAGGAATTCCTTTGGAGGGAGCAAAGCCTTGATATGTTTACAAGGGTTGGAGCTGTTGCAGCTGCGGGAGGGGAGGTTTCTGGGGGGTGTCTGGAATGGGATCATGGCCCTGGGGCATAAGTGAAGCTTTTAAACAGAAACCAGTGCCATGTCTGTGCACACGGAGAGGGAGAGGAAACACCTGTCTGTGCACTATTCCCACTGCTTTGGGATGCCCAAGAGAAGGTTTGGGGGCGGGCAGCATTCCCAAGGGGTGCTACCTTGCTCCTCCTGGGATGGGGAGGTGGCTGAGGGAGCTCTGAGCTCCCTGTGTGCAAAGTCTCCCTGTCATCAGCCTTGTGCCACACTCAGGGGCTGGAGCAGCTGGGAAGGGCTGGAAAAGAACCAGTAACTCTGGGGCAGCAGAGAGAAGGGGAACTCGGCACAAACTCAAGTGTTTTGCCTTCTAAATTATCCCAGGACGCAGCTCTGGTTTGGGCTCCTGGGAAGCTGTACCCCCTCTCTTCAGCATCCTGATCACCCTCTCCTTGGTAACCCCAGGAGATCCTGGGGGGCCTCCAGCTATAGGTTCCTCGGGAGAATGTTGGGATTGTGGCTCATCCCAGACAAGGGCTGGGTATGTGTGGGAGGACCCCTCTCATGCTCCAGAGTAACTTCCAAGACCAAGGATTGATTTTATAGGAGACCAGAATCAGTGAGCCTGGAAAATCAGGTTGGCTCAGAGCACTGAAGTCACTCCTTCAGTCCCAGGTCACAGAAGGAGAGAACAGGTTTGAAACTTGCTGCTCCTTAGGAAAACGTTTGCCCCAAAATTTTGTTCACTGGCCAAAAACCCTAAAATCCTATGGTATGATTTTTTATGGAGCACAGTGCTCTCTGTCTATGGAATACATCTGGAGAGTTCCTCAGCAGGGAGCATGTGGGATGCAGAGAATGGGCAAAAAACTGATGGGATTTGGGATTTGCTTTGTTCACAAACATCCATTTTCACCTCCCATTCCTATAGTTTTTTACAGCCATCAATTTTTGCAACCAACTCATCTGGAGCCTCGCTGTTTGTGTTTCCCTCAGAGCAAAATACAGCTCTTTTTAGGGCAGATGTTTCATTTGGGTTCAAGATTCACCCTAAGATAGTTTGGCTTTTTTTTCTGCCATTCCTGAGGGAACATGAAGTGTCAGGGGAAGTTTAGGCTGGATAGCAGGAAGAGCTTCTTCCCCCAGAGGGTGGTTGTGCACTGGAGAGGTCACAGGGGCTGCCAGAGCTCAAGGAGCTTTTGGAAAATGCTGCCAGGGATAGAGTGGGATTGTTGCGGTGCTCTGGATCCCTGATCCTTGTGTGTCCCTTCCTGCTCAGGACACTCTGTGGTTCTCCCAGCCCCACTGCCTATCTCTTCCAACCACTCTTCTCCTCTCTTTCCACCCCACTTTTTTTTTTTTGGATTTCCCTCTGAAGGGCAGAGGGAAGTGAGCCTCCCCCACTTCCAGCTGTGGTTGGAGATCAAAGCACGGCAAAAATAGCAGAAAAGGGAAGAGCTTGTGGGTTTGACATCTGGAGGCCAGAAGCTGCTCCTGCTTTGGGGGAGGCAAGAGGTGAAGGAGGAAGGGGGAAAGTGGGTTTACAGTCTCCTATTTTTTATTGGGATGAAAAACTTTGGATGGAGTTCCATAGTTTGCTGTGACTTGGGATGTCTGTAAGCCTGCCCTGAGCTCAGAGTTAGGGGTGGTAGCAACACTTAGAAATAAAGAGGTGGCTGAGTCCTGACAGGCAAAATACTGATTTTTCTGTGCTGCATCACCTCACAGCCTTATTTTTATTCCAAGGAGCCAGCTGGGAAATGTCTGTGCTGCTTGGCTGGATAAAACAGGTGCTGTTTCCTTTGGGGCTGGAGGTTTTCAAAGATAAGGGTTCAAAAGCCATCCTGAATCAGAGCCTGGTTTTTCAAAGGTTTTCACTTCCAGGAGGGTTGTCTCCAATCGTATTAGAAATCCAACCTCTGGGCAAGATTGGCAATAAAATTAAAAATCCTGTCACTGAATCAGGAGGAGGGTTAAAATATGAAGCTGTTGAATGTGTGACGGTGTCAAAGTGCACTGTAATGTTGGACTTGCTCTGTCAGGAGAGTTCAGAGGGCAGGGAAAGGTGGGATACTGGCAAGAATTCTCCTCTGTGAGGGTGGGGAGGCCCTGGCACAGGGTGCCCAGAGAAGCTGTGGCTGCCCCATCTCTGGAAGAGTCCAAGGCCAGGCTGGAGTGACCTGGGATAGTGGAAGGTGTTCCTGCCATGGCAGGTGGTGGAATGGGATGGGCTTTAAGGTCCTTCCAACCCAACCCATCCTTGGATTCTGTGGCAATTTGTGTCTGTGTGGGATGAGGGGCACTGGGGGCACCACACTGGGACATGTGGCAGTAAAACTATTCAAGATTTCAGCTTACAAGGGAGGACTTGCATCCAGTGGGGTGGATAATTTTGGGAGAAAAAGGGTTGGTGGAGGAGAAGGTGTGGATGGAAAAAGGGCATTTTTGGTTGGTTTTCCTTTAACAGGAGCAGCTCATGAAATAAAGAGATAACTTCAATTTTAATGAGACAAAATGCACCGTCTGATCCAAAACAGGTTCTTTTTTTTTTTTTTTTTTTTTTCCCCCTTCCTTAGTTGTTGGAGGGCTGGAGCTGTTGGGAAGTGTTTGGTGACCTTGGCCTGCAGAATGTTGGGCTCCCTGGAGTCCTTCCTAAAGGTCACCACCACAGAACAGGAGAATCCCAGGACGGTTTGGGTTGGAAGGGACCTTGAAGCCCATCTCATTCCAGCCCCCTGCCATGGGCAGGGACACCTCCCACTACTGCAGGTGTTGAAATGATCCCTTGCCTGGATTTATTGCCTTTATGTGACCATCTCCTGCTCCTTGGTTAGTGCTAAAAGGGCTTTTTTCGTCTTCCATTCACATCTTCCAGCCGCTCCAATGGAAAACGTCTCTCCCTTGCACCTGTTTGATGGTGATTCCGGTGGTTTTCCCCACCTCCAAGGTCGACGCTCCCAATCCCAGTGCATGGGATGATGCCAAAGGATTGCGGCGCTTTCATTAGCACAGTCATTAACCATCTCATTAATTAACTCCACTTAATCACCTGCTGCATTTACCAGGAAATCACAGGTTCGGGACAGGCTCACTAGGAAAAGGAAAGGACCTAAAGGAGTGTGCACATGCTGGAGGCTGGACTGGGCAGGAAAGGGAGAAGGAAGAAGTGCAAAGGGGTTGTCAGGGCAGATGGGATGAAAGCTGCCTTCGTGTGAAATTGGAGCTCCAAGATTTCTGTAGCTTTTCAATCAGGATGATGTAAACACTGCTGCAGAATCCTTGGAGCAGGCTCTTTGGGAAATGTGATGGATTAAATCTGACAAACAAGATTCCTGGCCGTTTATTTATCCGCCTTTTCATTTGTGCCAGTTGCATGTGAGGCAAAGCTCTGGCCACCAGTTCAACCCCAGGGCCCGGGAGTGGGCAGGGCCTGGGGGGGGGGGGGGGGGGGGGCCGCGGGGGGGGGGGGG
>VXBA01002468.1:92336-178023 GCA_013399895.1 Serilophus lunatus
TGGAAGGGAAGGGAAGGGAAGGGAAGGGGAAAAAAGAGGAGGGAAAGGGAAAGAGGGAAAAAAATAAAAGAAAGAAAAAATGGGAAAATGGAAAAAAAGGGGGAAGAAGGAAAAAACAAGGGAGGGAAGAAAGGAAAAAATGAAAAAAAAGGAAAATTAAATAGGAAAATTACCAAAAATAAAGGGAAAAAAAGAAAAATAGAGGGAAATAAAGCAGGGAGGAAAAAATTAAGAAAAGGGGGGGAGGGAGGTAAAAAAATAAGGGGGAAAATAAAAAGAGAAAATAAAAGGCTTCTCTCTGCCCCCAGCCCCCCATGATGGAGCAGGAAAACCACAGAAAAATCTGTCTTGGATATCATAAAGGTTTGAGCATTGATGGATGGCTGGGATGGCACCAGAGCTGGGATGCTGTGCCTGGGATCTGAGCAGCTTCTCCAGGGCTGCGCAGGATCCAGGCTCAGAAGCTGTTTATTCCCAAGGCACCATGAGTGTGGGTCGATGTTGGCTGGGAGCTCCAGGCTACCAGGAGGGTCCAGAACACTCAAGAATGACATGTTATCCCAGTGGGAAAGATGGGGAAAGCTTGTCACAGGATCCCAGAATATCCTGAGGTGGAAGGGAATCACAAGGATCATCGAGACCAACTCCTTACTCTGCAGAGGACCATCCCAACAATCCCACCATGTCCCTGAGCTGTCCAAGCCTTAAGCTCTGGCACCACTGCCCTGGGGAGCCTGTCCAGTGCCCAACCACCCTCTGGGGAAGAATCTTTTCCTGCTCTCCAGCCTAAAGCTCCCCTGAGGTCCTCTGGAACAACATCCACAGAGAACAAAAGCTAAAAGCCTGGGCAAATCCAACGCCGGAAAAAGAGTCAGTGTAAAAACCTTTCATTGCTGATGAAAAATAAACATCCATCTTTTGTCTGCAGAGAGGAAAAAGAAAATGAAGTCAAAACACAAGTGCTTGTTCCAGGAATTTGCTCCACTGGATTGTCAAATCCCTCATGCCAACACTTGGGACAAGGACTGCGGCTGCTTTAAGTGCAGGGAATCAAAGCAGGAGAGTAAAATCGTGTGGAACCCCAAGTGCTATTCTTAGAAACCATCCACAATCAGCAAATAAACAGTTCAGCAGGAGGAGAAATGTTGGGAACTCACAGGGGAGGTTAACTCTTGAATGGTCGGAGTGGAAACAAACCTTCGAATGAGCCCCATCATCATTCCCACAGTTATTCCCACAGTTATTCCCACAGTTAATTGGCCAAGGGCAGATCAGCGGGTTGGAGGGCAGGATGGAGTAGATGGGGGGAAAAAAGCCCAAACTCCTAGTTTTTCCCTCGTGACTCTTCCAGAGATGTTGCTTTGCCAGCGATGGGAGAGTAGTGGATGGATGGGGGTGGCAAACAAGGGGCTAAGCAGGTGAAGGAATAAAGAGCTTGGCTGCAAACTCATTCAGGCTGCAGGTGAGATCCCAGGACACAGGGAAGCCCTTCACCAGCCTGGCTCCAGGTATGGTGGGATCTTTAACATCTCCAAATGGAGAGCTGACATTTTCTCCCCTAAAAGTGACAAATTCCCAAGATAAGGTTTTAATACCAGAGCTACTGAGGGAAAACACACCACCTGGATCCAGCCAGAGTAATGGAGAGCAGATGCCTGTGCACTTCCACAGCCTGGGAGAGCACCAAGAAGACTGTCCTTGGAGGACTCTGGGACTCGGTTTCCAGCCTTGGTGTTGGACATTTTGGAGAGGGGCCATTGGCTCCTCAGTGTGGTGGGACTTACACTGCACACAGAGCTTCCCTGACTTGCTCTTTTCCATGGGAATTAAGGCACCTTGGGATGCTCTCACCACCTGAAGGGCCTTGTAATGATCATTCCATGGACGTTTTGGGATGAGAAAAATGGCTGGATGATGGAAATGCTCGTTGGCTTTGTTGTGTGTTTCCCTCTCTGGAGCTGCTCCGAAACCTGAGTGTCCATGGAACAGAATTTTATCCTGCAGAGATTTGCAGGGAAAAATCTTCATTTCACACATGATATCCCCAAGGAAAAGAAAGCAAAAGTCCAGCAAACTTGTGTTCTTTAGGGATAAAAGCAAACAAGCGTCTTGGATGAATCCATAAAAATTTTAACAGCAGTACCGAGGAGGGGGAAAAAAGATTCAGACAAAATAAGCACCAAGAGGCCTTTGTTACTTGCAGGTATATTCCCAGGGATTCCTTTCGGGATCACACAAACTCCAATAAAGTCATTGGCTGTCAGTTCTTTACTTTTATTAGCAATGGCCACAGCTTGATGATTCAAACCACATTCAGTGTTCAGGAGGGAGATTTTGATCAAAGCATTTTTAAAAATCAGATGAAAGAAGCATTATAAAAAAAAAAAATGTTCCTGCAATATGAGCCAAGAAGTGGGAATGGCTGTCCAGAAGAAGAGCTGAAAAAAAAATTACCAAAAAACCCTCAAGTTGATATTACAATTATTCATATAAACAGCTTTAGAAGTCAAAGACAGATTGACAGGGACTGTGCTCCATAATTCCTGGAAGGCAAAGGTAGTTAGCACTTTAAAATAGGGCTGTTCAGTCAACTCAGATTATCCTGGAAATCTCTTTCTTCTTATTTTTATCTCCTCCTCCTCCTTCTTCTTATTCAAAGCTGAAGAAGAGTGACAGGAAGAATCACAGAATCACTAAGGTTGGTAAAGCCCTCTAGGACCGAGTCCAACCATTCCCCCAACATTGCCAAGTCCAGCCTAAACCATGTTCCCAAGTGCCACATGCACCCTGACCTTGATTCCAATCCCCTGTCAGTCACATCCTGCTTGGCACTTCTTTAAATGTTGATTTATTAAATTCTTCCCTTCCCTTCCCTTCCCTTCTCTTCCCTTCCCTCTCCTCTCCTCTCCCTCTCTATTTCCCTTCCCTTCCCCTCTCCTCTCCCTCCCCATTTCCCTTCTCCATTTTTCATTTTTCCCTTCTTCCTTTTGCCACAGTTCACCACAGTGGACAAGAACAGGATTCTCCTGGTATTAGCAGAGTTTTCTGCAGGAAAAAGAGCTGGCAAGGAGATCAGTGTGGATGAGAGAGGGACAGGAAACATCCTCAGGGGCTGTGGAGGAGCAGGAATATTTTATTTCATTTAATTTTTATTTTAGAGCCCCATGGCAGGAGGATGGGAGTGGGTTCTTATTTCCTTGGAGCTCCCTGCCCGTTCCTGATTTACTTCTAGCCCCTGGCTCTGGCTCCTTTCAGGAGCTGAGCAGGGGTGGCCCTGTGCTCCTCCTTCCATGCCAGGCTGGCAATCCTGGGATGTGTGAACTGGGATGGCTGGAGAAGCCACTGCAGCCTCCTGGGAGTGCTCTGCTGCTCTTTGTGTTCCATGTGCAGGCATGCTTGGAGTTTATTTGAAAGGCTGCTAGCCTTGCTCAGTTTTCTGAGAAGTTTATTGATGGAGACTAAGACGCTGGGGAAAACCTGGTGGAATTAACCCTTTACTCCAACAGGTTCCTGCAGGGAAAAAAAAAATAAACAAAAAATTGGCAAGTTTTAAGGAGGAAAAAATGTTTAAATTTTCTTAGGTGTCAAAATGCTGCACTTTGATGGATTCAAAATGCAAAGGTTTCACTTGGAAAACTTTCAGAGGCTTTATTCCACCCTTAATATCCACTCCTTGGGGTTATTTTGCCTTTTGAAAAGTGCCTTGGAAAGCCGTCCAAACCAGAGCAGAATGAAAGGAAGCCCAGGTTTTGTTTCACCTGGATTCGTTGTGTTCACTTTATTTTAGGGGGGAAAAAAGCTTGGATTAAATTCAGGCTAAACTGTGTTCCGTGTTTTTGTGGGATCACACAACCTTCCTCCCTCATCACTGTCCTCACCAGCACCTCAGCTCTTGTGCTGGGCTTTTATCTCATTGTACGGATGGCAGGCAACTATCCCCCCAGGATAAAAGCCTGGAAAAGACCCTAAACATAATTTACAAGGGTGTTCCACCTACAGAGGAACAAACTCTCCCTGAATTCCCATCAACATCACATCTGTGGCCGGTATATCCATCCCTCCATCTCTGTTAACACCAGGTTGGAGCTCCTCATACCAGCTCCCAACATTTTCAGCTTGGAGGCAGCTTTCAAGCAGCTGCTATTTTTTAAAGAGAACCAGATCCAAACCTCTGATCCTTTTTTTTTTTTTTTCTTTCAAAATGTGGAATTTCCCTCCTATAAAACTCTCCTGACATGTGAGCTCAGATGGGCAGTGTCCAGATCTTAACCAGGGACTTGTTTGATGCTTCACAAACCACCTGAGCTGGGAAACAAGCAAGCCAGGCTCAAAATTTGGGATATATTTGGTGGATGCCCTTATGCAGGAAGGTTGGGAAGCCTTAAAAGCAGGGGGGTTTTGGGAAGTGCTCCTTTTCCCTTCCAAACTGTGGCAAAGTTGCAGCCCTGGTTAAACAAGTGTCCAGGATTTATGTGGAGAGGAATGTGTGTGTGTGTGTGTGTGTGTGTGTGTGTGTGTATGTGTGTGTGTGTGTGTGTTCATACAAACGCACATCCAGCACTTCCCTAAAAACATTTACAATCCATTTTCTGCACTGTGTTGACTCCGTAAAAAATTTGTAAAACAGGTCCTTGTCCTTGGAGAGGAGAGAAAAACTGGGAATTTCAAGACCTTTGAGAAGTCTGACCATTTGAAACTCGCCCAGAGAGCTGCTAGTGGCTCAAAAAACAAACAAACTAACAAACAAAAACTAACCCAAAAACCTAAAAAGCTGGCAAAAAGAGGGAAAGAGAAGGCAAACCCCTATTTTTTTTCCCCAGCTCTGGTTGGCTCTTGGCCACTTAGTCTTCACAGGTTCAAACATTCGACCACCTTCCACCTGAAACTTAAGCATGTACTTAAAAATTCACAGTTTTCCTGAGTTGTGGCATCAACCCTGGAGGAGTGGAGGGCCCTGGCTCCCATCCAGCAGAGCACTCCAACACCAGCTTGAATTTCGCCCTGCCCAAGAACAAATTGAAAACCACCACGTGCTTAAGTGCTCTACCAAAGAGGAGAGGGATTAGTCACACGCCAGAAGTTAAGCGTGAGCTTAAGGTGCTTTCCTGGACGCGGGTTGGGAATATTGGGAAATAATGGTTCTGTCTTGGGTGAAAACAAATAAGGAAAATTGAGGGGAGTAATCTGCTAGCTCTGAAAAGAACCTGAACACAGGTTTATTTTTGTCCAGATCCTGAGGAGGAAGCAGAAAGGGAAGCCTTCAAAAACTGTTTCTGCAGCTTTGACTGACAGGATTTTGAGGCTGGGAGCAGTGGCCAAAGGGCCAAGGGAGAGCTCCTTTGAGGGGAGTGGGAGGGGGGTTCCCTTGGGAGAGCAGCCTTGGATGGGCAGGAACACCAGGAGCTGGGTCTGGAAGGAGGGATGATGCAGGAGGGAGAATTTCTCAGTCCCTTCCTAATTGCTGTATCTGACCTGTCACATGAGCCCCTATGCTCTGGAGCCAGGCTGGGAGAGCTGGGAATGTTCACCTGGAGAAGGGAAGGATCCAGGGAGACCTTGGAGCTCCTTCCAGAGCCTAAAGGGGCTCCAGGAGAGCTGGAGAGAGACTGGGGACAAGGGACGGAGGGACAGGACACAGGGAATGGCTTCCCACTGCCAGAGGGCAGGGAGAGATGGGATAGTGGGAAGGGATTCTTGGGTGTGAGGGTGGAATGGATTTCCCAGAGGATGCCCTTTCCCTGGAAGTGTCCAAGACCAGGTTGGATGGGCTTGGAGCAACCTTGTCTATGGAAGAAGTCCCTGCCCATGGCAGGGGATGGAACAAGATGAGGTTTAAGGTTCCATTCCGGGATGCTCTGATTCCATGACTCTCATGGTTGGATGTTGCTGCCACAGCTCATGATCAGCACCATCCGTGGGTTCTCCTGGGGGAGAACCAGCACAGCATCCTCACTTTCCCCCTGCACACCATTAGGCTCCACCAGGGAAGTAAAACCACCTGGATTTCCCTGTTAGCAGAGAAGTCTGGACTGTGCAGTGACACAAAAATGGAACAATCCTGGGAAATAAATTGTTCTTTCTTCAAGTAAAAAGGTCCATCAATGTCAGATTTAGCTCAGGCTTCTCCATGGTCAAAGACAAGTGGAGACAAGGCTCAGCTGGAGAATGCCAGGCCTGCTAACCCTCCTGAGTTTTTGGGAATGGCTGTGACCAGCATCATTCCCTCTCCCTGATTTCCACCATCCCAGGTCACAGCTCACAACCACATGTCCCAAAATGTTTGGCACTGCCTCCGGCAAGGTCTTAAATGGGACTTTTCCCCCTGGAATTCTAACTGCCATCCACTGAAGAATCTAGATGGGAGAAGGAGGTGATGGTTGCTCAGTGTGTGGGGAAAAACTCTTGGCCCCAAAGGGTTAAGATGATTCATACTCACGTTTTCCTTGTGCCATCGTTGGGGAATCTGTCTCAATATGTGCTCCTTCACTCCAGCACTTACAGAGCTTTGCAGCAGGTAAAACTAAGCCAAATTTCCTCAATCCTCTGGAAGTGTTGCTAAAGAAATATCCCTAAATTAGGTCCCAAATTCCTGTGATCCTCAGAGCACTGAGAGGGGATGAATAGCTTTCGATAACAGCCTTGGATTTGGTGGTGTGGGGAGATTTATTTCCTGATCTTTTGCCCATCAAATCTTTTTCTGATCTTAATTGTCAATCACATCATATGATTTCTCCAGAGAAATGAAAATAGCAGCTATTTGTCTTGAAAATCCACCCTTTGATGTCAGAATTCCAGGAAATAAAACACCTTTATAGTTATGGGATCCAGACCTGTCTGACCAGGATGCATTTCCATCACTCTGTGTTTGTGGACTCAGCTTTTAAGACCTTCTGTGCCTTTTATGGTGATTCCCAGGGAGGTTTTCAGGGCACACTCATTTTTGCAAGAACAAAAAGAACCGTTTTCCTTCAGGATCCTGTGTCTGGAGGGTGGCAGCTCTTCCCAGCATGGGCTGAGCTTCCAGGGCATTGATATCCAGCCTGAACTGTGGTGCTGGGCACTCGGGACATCCAGATCTGCTCCTGTGTTGGCTGCAGAAGGGCACTGTCCACATCCCACCATCCCAGGTCACCCTTGGATCAAGGATTAGCCATAAACATCCTCTTCTCCAGCCTCCTGGCAATGGAAGCATTGACTGAGCTCTTCCAGCTGAGCTCCAGAGAGGGAAAACCTCCCTTTCCCACAGCTCCATCCTTTGGATTGCCTCCCTTTGTACCAGCAGCTCAGCCAACCATCACTGCACAGCACATCCACCTCCAGCTGGAGAAGTTATTCCTGAGAAAGGCCCATTTTTGCTTTGGTAAAGATCAGGAAAGTGCAGGAAAGGCTGATGAAGAAAAGTTTGGGCACTTGAGCCTCATAATTTTTCCATTGGTTTTAAGGAGTGTGGTTTTGACTGTTTTGGGATTCACCTGGGGTAAGGATCCTTGTTGGTCTTGCTCCTAAAAGCTGCTTCCCAGGCAGCTTTTTATCTGGGTGGGAGTGTGGATCTGCCACAGCGAGGGCACATCTATAATATATATTATATATAATCCATAACACTCACTGGTCCTGCTGACCTTTTCCTTTCTACAGCCAAATCTGGGAGCTCCCCTGCTCCTTCACAAGATGTCCCTCACCAGTTCTCATTTGCTTTTTAATGTAATTCCCAGTCTTTCAGCCCATCTTTTCCACAGACGTCCCTCTTTCCACCTGAGACCTTGGGTTTTCCTTTGGTTCTTCCCCACTCTGGTGCCTTGTTGTGGCTGATATTTCGTGTTAAAAGGCACTTAGAGTAAAAGAGAGAAGAGGTTAAATGCGGTGCTTGCAGCTGCACAGGGAGTGATGCCAGCATTGGAAATCTGGGAATAATTGCTCCAGGTTTCCAGAGTGATTTTTATGGAAAAGGGAAAAAAAAAAAAAAAAGAGAGAGAGAGGGAGAGATTGAGGGACAGAATTGCTATTAAAAATGTAAATCAGCAATATTTGAGCCTCTGGTTGTGTTGATGTGTGAGCTGCCCTGCTCTGGCACCACAGTGCTCCCAGAAATGGGATCAACTGGACACTTGTGGTGCCAAAGAAACCAAGGATGCATCTGATAAAGCTTTCGAAGAAGTTAATTCTTCGAGGGTAGGAAATGCACATGAATTAGTGCAAACCCACTGTGATGGGAAGCAGAGGAGGCAGAGGGTTATACTGGGTTAAACACTGCCGGTCTGCTGCTTCCAGCCAGGAATCAGGAGTGCAAATGGGTGCAGAGCCATCAGGCTGCTCCCGAGCCATGCAGGGCTGGAAGAGGACGCCAGAATTCCTGGAAGTCTTTGAATCAGGCAAGTTATCAGTGGGAAGGGATCTGAGGCAGGACATCCTCTCCAACAGCCGCTGGGGGCTGACAAAAGAGCTGATGGAGCAGGGATTTCACACCAGATTAGCGGGAGAAAAGGGCAGGGATTGAGTGGCCGAGAAATATGTCTTTTTAGCTCTCTAGGAGGCAGAGCTTGCTTGTTCTTAACAGATCTGCTGAAAATCAAAATGTTTTCCCCAAAGAGAGGTGCTGGATACCTGGGTTTTAATGTTTCCAAATTGCTGAGCTGATCCCTTTCAAATCTGAAAAGGAATTATTCCAATCTTCTTTAGAATGGGAGATAATTTAATGGAGGATGTTAAAAAAAAAGAAATAAATGAACCAGACTTTTTTTTTTTCTTTTTCCCCTGCAGATTTCAGCAGGTGGTTTGAGGAAACTTTAATCTGGTTTGGCTTTGATGCCGTGTCAAAATGGGATTTATTTCCCTGCTGAGCTGCATCTTGTGGTACCTTTTCCATCAGGATTGGGCTCTTGGAGAACATCTCACATAAGTTTGGCCTGGCTGCTCAAGTTCTGCAGGGGACATCTGGTTTGCTGCACAGCAGGGGTTTTGCAAGAAATCCAGGGCAAACGGATCCCAAAGCTTTGCTTCCTTTGAAAGGGCTGGAATTTGAAAGCAGCTTTTCAAAACTGAAGCTGATCCTGGTGCAGGGACATCAGGTTCCAGCTTGTCCATGTGGCTTTGGCTCCAAGCTGGTCAGGAATCCATGTTTTTACATTTGGATGTTCTTGAACTAATGTTTCCCCCCAAAAAAGAGTCCAGGAGGGAAATGTGGTTCCATATGATCGTGGATTTTGTCAGCACATCTGGCAAATAACCCACAATTTTATGGTCTTCAACTCGGAAGTCTGTGTTTGGCCTCTGGGAGAGCTTTGATTCTGCTGATTCCTTGATGGATCTTGTGAGCAAGAGGGATGGACTTGGCTTGGAGCTCTGGAAGGTTGATGAGATGGTGAGAGACACATCTCATCTCCACCATGGGATGGGAGCTCCCTGGGAAGTGTGAGAGGCGTGAAACAACATGTCTTGGATGTGTGGGGTTTCTCCTCAGCTGGAGTAAGCGTTTCTGCCCTGGGTGTGGGATTGGGGAACAGGGAACCACTTTGGCACAGTTGCAGGGTGTAGTTGAGATGATACAGTGCAGGGTGGACTGTCATTTGATACAAATTGTGCTATCCCTGTCCCTGAGAAGCTTCCCGCTCCAGATTAAGGCATCATTCCCTGGCCAAGAGCTCCCTCCGGTCCTCTCCAGCCGAGTGTCAACACTCAGGAAGCAACAGGGGGACCCAACTGAAACAACACCCTCAGCAAGGCCTGGGCAAATTCTCGTGGCCCCAACACATCTAAAATGTATCTCTGATAATCATTCCAGTGGGTGAAGGGTGGAAATGAGCCGTTTGGAATGGCCACATTTGCACTGGAATAAATCTCCCTGTGGCCGGGCAGGTCGGGACTGAAAACATCAGCTCCTCTTTATAACCAAGGAAAATGAAGCCAAGAAAATCTAACTGGAGATTGTCCCTGTCCTGTGATAGGAAAGAACTGGGGCAGGTCCATGCCTTCTCGCACTGCATCCCAGAGCCACCCTCCTCATCCAGACCATGCCATGGATGTTGTTGCTCCACCTCCATCCTTCCCCCGGCTTTCAGCTCCACAAGAATTCTTGTGTATCCTCGAGGTGGGTCCACAATAAGTCTCCCTGAGATTTTGTGATTCCATGTTTCCCACAGCCCAGTGTAAACCCAGACTGGGGATTTTCATCCCTGTCTTTGCTGTCCTTCCCTGCAGAATTATTCCGTGATTCCTCAGCAGGGAGGGACTCTGAGGGATGTGCTTCTCACCACCCTTCCCCTTCTTCTTCTGAAGCCGGGAGCATCGATTCATTGTGGAAATTGGGAGTACAAAAACTGAAAATTAAGTCTAGACCTTTAAAAGTGATGTTTCCAAACCTGCTGCTTGGGAGAGGGAATGAATTCAGCACAGGTTTCCCAGTCCAGGATAAACAAGGGGCTTGGGTTTCGTTTGTTTAATTTTATTTTGTTTCGTTTCATTTTGTTGTGGGTTTCTCCCCCTCTAATCAGCAGAGGAAACCCTAAAGCTGATGTTTCCTTTCCCTCTCCTGATTTAGCTCTTCAGCAGCCAAGCCACAAGGTCAGGGCAGAGACACTCCTTACACAGGTAAAGCTGAGACAACATCTCCCCTGCTTCCCAACTCCCCACTTAAAAGTCCAATAAAACACGAAGGGAAGGAAAAATATTACGGTTTTAAAGGCACATGGTGAGTTTCAGCAGCCACCTTTTATTGAGCTTTCCAAACATTGTTTCCAATTACTGTAAGGTGTCCAGAAGCTCTGGGAATGATTTTCCAGTGCCTGGGAGACCAGCGTAGTGCTGGGTACAGCAGGAATTCTAGAGCAGAGAAGAAACCCTGGAGCAAACCTCTTGCTGGGGATTAATCCAGCAGCTCCCATCCCTTTCCAGGTCACCTGGAAGCACAGCTCGAGGGGGGCTGTGCTGGATGTGTGGAACATCCAGCTCCTGTGAAGGGGCTGGATTTGCCCAGGGATTCCTCCAAGGTAAAATCCTGATACCAGACGCTCTCTCTGTTCTGGGATGTTGACATTTTAACAGCACAGTCCCCTCCCTTCACTTTACCCAGAGAGATACTATCCCTATCACTCCAGCCTCAGCTCCAGGCTTGAAAGCAATCCATTTGGGCCATTAGGAGCCTTGGGAAACGTGGGATAGTTAGCAGGTAATTAGGACCACATTTCACTCCTTCACTGCCCAGAGCTCCATGGTCTCAGTTCACCTTCAGCTTTCCTTTACCTTCCAGCACCACTTTTTCCTGGATGATGCTTCCCCTCATTCCTCTCCCCTTGATGCTCAGCTGGTGTTTGGAACATGGAGCCCCTGGTTTGTGTGGGAAAACTGAGAGGAGCCGAGTTTGGAGAGGTTTCCCCATTTTCCATCTGCCTCCACCACGTGTGAGATCCAGCTGAAGGGATTATCCAGGATTCTTCTCCCATGGGCGAGGGAGAAAAGGGCTCTTGGAAAGATCTGCTGATATGTGGCCCTCCGTGAGGTGGGGATTGCCACAGGGCTTGGAAAACACACCTGAGCGTCCGACTTTGCTGGAGCCCAGTGTGAGGATGATGTTCCCGCTGTGCTTCAGGCACAGCTTGCTGGGACACTGGTGGGACTGGGATATGCCCTGTATTTGGAAAGGAGTACATCCCTCATCCATCAGACCCTGCCATGGATGTTGTTTGTCCCCTTCATCCTTCGTCTGGCTCTTGGCTCTACAAGAAATCCCCTAATTGAGATGGATCCACAAGAACTCTCCCTGAGGTTTTTGTGACTCCATCTTCCCCTCTGCCCAGCATAAACCCAGATTGGGAAATTTCCACCCTGTCTCTCCCATCCTTCCCTGTGGAACACTCCGTGAGCCCTCCCACAAGGCTGATTCCTCAGCAGAAGGATATGCTCCTTCCTGACCTTGGAAACCAGGAAAGGACCAAGTGCCAGAAGCACCTGGCTGAATCCACTAAACAATCAGCTAGGAATGTAGGCAGCCCAAACCCAGGAATTCCAGCCAGATCCATGTGCACAGGCCTGAAATAGATTATAATTGAGGGATTACAGGCTCTGGCCAAGTCCTGGTGCATCAGAGTGGCTTGCAGGGGGATGCAAGGATAAGGGCTATTCTTAGCACTGCTATTTATTATTTGGATAACATTCCCATTGCCTTGAGTTCTCTTGGAATTGTTGGCCAGAGGGTTCCTGTCCTAGCACACAGGCTTGTTGGGATCCAAGGGTGAGACTGGAGATGAGCTGTGAGCTGTGGGATGGACCTGCTCGCACTCAGTTGGCACAGAGGAGGGAGCTGGACCATCAGTTCATCTCTCTGGAGACATCCCTTCCCAAGGCCAGGAACTGCCATCGGTTCATCCCTCTGGGGACAGCCCAAGGCCAGGAATTGCCATGCCACCAAGGAGTGTCTGTGAGGGAGAAAACAGCACAATGTGGTAGAAACTGGAGGAAAACCTCCTATAGGGTCCATCCAGAGTGTCAGTCAGGCCAGGTGTGTGTGCCTGGAGCGTCCCTGGAAGGCAGGAAAAGCTGTGCCAGGCTTGGCTCTGGCTCACACTCTGGAGGGGAGCTGAACAGCCCTTTTACCCTGTGAACTTCAGCTCTGTGCTCATCCAAATCCCTGACCAGAAAACCACGTTCTCCTGCAGAAACCTCAGCTTCCCACTGCTGAAAACATGGAAAATCTGACCCCGGCACAACCCAAAAATTCACACCACACAAGCTTATTTTTAGGAATCTCATTGCTCATAAAGCTGGATTTCCCCCCAAGTCTCAGGCTTGGAAAGACTCTCCAGGAAGAGGAGGACACAAAAGTGGCCTTTCCAGCTCCCAGGATGAGCCCTGGTGTCCTTCGGCTCCTTGGTGGTGGTGGTGGCGACATGTCTAGACACTTTGGGAAGCATTCAATCAGGAGAAGGGAGAATGGATCCTGCTGTCAGGAACAATGCAAGGAGAACAAAACAGCTCATTTTTATTCCCTGCAGCTGCCTTTTAAAAGGACGATTAAGTCACTGAAAGTTTTACTTCCAGCAAAAAATAACTCAGAGAAAAAAAAAAAAAAAGCCCCCCAAAATTGGGAATGAAGCTGTATATATATTTTGGGGAAATTGCTTTTTTTTATTTTAATGGGTTTCCCTTTCAACTCTCTTCCAACTGATTTTTTTTTTCCCTCTTTGAGCCCAATGATTATTAATGGCTGGAGCACTAATGTGCTTGGAAAAAGCTCATTGGAGCCCATGTTTTTTGGATTAGAAAATATCCGAGAGAGATTTTTCTTTTCTTCAGCCAACAATTGCCCAGTTTTCCTGAGCAGACATTCCATGCCATAGCATCGGACCAACACTTGGAATAAATGGGATAAGTGGGAAAAGCCTGTCACAGTGTGGTTGTGGAGCTCTCCTCGTGTCCATGGGAGAAGGGAATCCAGGGAGCACACTGGGTCTGAAGGACTCACTGGCACATGGAGGCTTTTCTGGTGTCACTAAAAAAAACCCCAAACTGAAAAAGGTGGGATCTGGAAAGGGCTGTGGATAAACATGGATGTCTATCCCTATGGATGGATTCCTGTGGATGCTCCATCCCTCAGTTCAGGCTTCATTTCACCAAAGGAAGCTCAAAATAACACAGTTCCCAGGTGTGCTGGGATACACTTGTAGGAACAGCATCCAAAAGCAGATTCCCATCATTACAGCTTTAGGAAAAGAGCTTAATATGCAAGAGAAAGAAAGGAGGCAGCTGTTCCCTGGCAGAGCTGGGGCTTTATTGGGAGCCAAACCCCAGGGTGTTGTGGATGTGCCTCTGCCAGCTGCCTGCAGTCCTACCTGAGTGGCTTTTCCTGTGACATTCGGTGGCACAGGTCCCTCCGGCCCTGTGCCAATGGAAGAGGGGACATGGAATTCCCAATCCCAGCAGCTGTGGCCACGCCACAGCCCTGGAGCAGCTCCCAGGTGCCCTCCTGGCCCCCAGAGATCCCTTGCACGTGCCCAGGTGTTCCACGAACAGCCTCATAAGTCCTGCTCAAGCGAAAGGAACCAGGAGTTTCCTTGTTTGATCTCCATTTGAAATTTTCCCTCTCTCCTGCAAACAAGTGAAGTCAAAGATATCTCAGGAGAGGAAAAGCAGAAAACTCATCTGTAAAAGGGCTGTTTTGGTTAAAATCCTAAAAACGGGCTGGATGAGCAACAGCAACAACAGGGGGTCTGGGGGGCTCCTCTCGGGGCCTGAAAGGATCTTCCAAAGCCTATTTACAAGGACATGGAATGCCAGGATGAGGGAGAATGGCTTCCCACTAACAGAGGGCAGGAACAGATGGGATATTGGGAAGGATTTCTCCCCTGTGAGGGTGGGCAGGCCCTGGCACAGGGTGCCCAGAGAAGCTGTGGCTGCCCCATCCCTGGGAGTGTCCGAGGCCAGGTTGGAGCCACCTGGGACAGTGGGAGGTGTCCCTGCCCAGGGCAGGGGGTGGAACTTAATGAGCTTTAAGGTCCCTTCCAACCATCCTGGGATTTTATCATTCTCTTTAACACCCCCCAGCTGTTTCTTGGAAGCAGATCAGAGAAGTCTGCGAGTCCTCTCCAGGGAGGGGAAGGGACAGAGCACTAGTTGACGATTCCTTGACCTTTTTGATGATCCTTTCTTTCAGTAGGAAAGCTCATGGACAAGGTATTCCCCACCAGCTCCACAGGAATACCAGCTCCAGAACACTTAAATCCATGGGGAGCAGGGCTTTGCAGACCTAGGGAAGAAGCACAGGTAGGGTTCATCTCCCACAGGTTTTCCATAACAACCCTTCAGCCAAAATTTCCCATCTGTCTCCATTTTCTCATTACTCTGGGAAGTTCAGCCCTCACTAAAAATAACCTCTGCCTTTTACTGCTGGGAAAGAATCCCAGTCCTCACAGAAACAGGATTTCTAATCTTCACATAGGCAGATGCTGGAATACCCCAAAAGCCCAGGAACTGGCAGGGAAAATTAGTGAGACTTTCCCACTTATTGTTTAAAAACCCCCTTCTCTCCTGTGAGTTTATAGCAGTTGCAGATCCAGAGGCCCTTTTGCTCTCAAAAAACCCTGTATTTTCCACAGCTTTGGAAAGCTGTGCTGTGAACTTCAGAAATAGGAATTGGGGAGATCTTCAGGAGATAAATGCAAAACAAGTGAGCAAAGACCCCAGTCCTGCTCTGCTGTGCCTTGTGCTTTAAAACACATGGATCTCCTGAGCAGTGGGATGGAGCTTCCCAAGACTGCTTCCCATGAGCTGTGGAGCCTGCAGACATGATTAAGAGAGGGCAATTAGCCCAGATGAGCTGCCCAGGGCAGGAGTGGGAGTTGTGTCCATGCCTTGGCACCCGCTCCATGTGATTTCTCATGGGGGCTCTGGGACAACACCCTTGGAGAGGTTCAGAAACAGGCAGCCCTTTCCCAAACCTGGAATTCTGGAAGGCTTTTCATCCTTTTAGGCCTCCCCTTCCTTACAAACTTCGTGTGTTTTGTCAGAGAAGGATGAAGAATGGGAAGCCAACAAAATTCCAGCTGTGGGCACAGCAGCTTGGAGTCTGTCCTTGGATTTACTGAGGAATTTTAGGAGGAAAATCTCAACTGTTTCCCTGCTACTGGTGGTGATAATTGCATGGAGCATGATGCCAGACAGGCTATGGGGTCAGATGGCTTAAAAAGTGATTCCTTGGACTTTTGTTTCCAAGACTGGAGTGAGACAACCCTGTGAAAGAGTATTTTGGGAATAGTCCTGTGCCCTCAACATTCTGCTAAACATTTAAGGGAGAAAGAAGCCAGGAAGAGGCAGAATCAGAAAGAATCAGGCCAGTGCCATGTGAGGAACACGGGGCAAAGCCAAGGGCAGAGCTGAGTCTGTCTGGATCTCATCCCAGATATTTAACTGGGATATTTAACCCAACCTTCCAGCTTCTGGAATGCCTGGTGTGCTCACTGCTCCAACTGGAATTTGGGCCAAAACTCTGCTCCCTGGAGCGTGGATTAATTCTTCCTTCCTTTCTCTTGATGAGGCTTCAAAAAATAAGAGCAGGTACTTTGGAGATGTTAATAGGGAGGAACTATTTTTAGATCTCAAAGTATTGGATCATCCTTTGTTATGGCAACAAAACTTGTTATTCCATGTTTCCTCTGGTCTTCTTCATGGATCAGAGTCATCAAGGCTTCCATCCAGCTCCCAGAATTGCACTGCAGAAATCTTGGACAAAACAGGGCGACGTTCCCCAATCCCAAGAAAACCTCATGACTCCCTCTTATTTTCAATTTGCTTTTTTTTCCAGCATTGTTTGTAGCATCCTCTTGGCTATTTGGATTGCAAAAAACCCCAGGAGAACGGTGCCTATGAAAACAAATTGGACAAGATAATTCCATTTCAAAACACCTCAGTTTTGGTTTTTTCATGGAAACGTGAACAGCAAAAAAAGACAAAGCTCTGTTTAAGCTATGCCTTAAATTCTCCTGATGGAAAAGAGAACCATTTTGTAGAAAACAACTGGAGAAATTTGGAGGGAAAAAAACCAGGAAACCCCCAACCTGTTCCAGGGAGTGATCACTGAGCTTGGGAAGAAGGATCCTTCCACAGTCCTTCATGGAGAAATTAAGGATTAGATGGGATATTTTGTGTCTTCCTGTCCTTCTCTGGGCTATGCAGCCATGCCCCTGGATTAATATCTTTCCCATGGATTCAGCCAGCACAGATCTTTGCCCTCTGGGCACCAAGGTCCTCCCAGGAGCACATCCATAATAAATAAATAAATAATTAAAAAAGAGATGGACCTACACCTTCCCTGAGGAAAACTGAAGCATATTCTGCATTGATTTGAAATCAGTCCAGTCAAAGGAATGAAATATTCCCCAATCAGGCCAAACTGACCAAAATGAAGTGTTTCATTTTGGATTTGTCTCCCCCAGCCCCTCAGAAAAAAAAAGATATAAAAAGAAGAACTGCGAGTTTTCAATGCAATCATATTCCCTCTCCCCCCCCTCCCCCATGGGAAACAGCAACTCTGTGAAGTGGCAAGTTTCCTTGGAAAAACCTCTTTCAGCAGCACTTCACCATGCACAAGCTCCAAGCAGCTCTGAGCTGGGGGCTTCTCAGGATTTGGGGCTCTTGTATCTGTCCCTAAATTCAGTGCCCTGC
The DNA here is from genome assembly GCA_013399895.1 of Serilophus lunatus. Taxonomy (NCBI): domain Eukaryota; kingdom Metazoa; phylum Chordata; class Aves; order Passeriformes; family Eurylaimidae; genus Serilophus; species Serilophus lunatus. The sequence continues at coordinate 109,485 of VXBA01002468.1, forward strand.
TCAGAGGACGTTTTCCAAAAATCCCACTGTAGACAACAACACGATGGTTGGATATCCTTGGACGTCATGAGGCTGAGATCTAAAATAGGATTATACCAGACACTGAACCCTCTGATCCATCCCATGCCATCCCCTTTCTTGTCCTTCCATTTCTGTTAAAAGCCATGTAATTGTCTACACACATTCCAGGTGTATCAAATCCCGTTTTTTAAAAGCCAGAATTGTATTTATACATATATATATATATATATATATATATAAGATGGAATATAAGATATTTCATCCGTGTGGAATACTGCTGCCTAACAGGTGAAGCAGCACAGACATTTCCCCTGTTCCATGGCTGAGTGCTGAAGTGCAGCCATCCGACATGACGGCAGAACAGGAGGTTCCTGAAGAAGAGGAGGAAAACCCAAGGGGTTTCCCTCTTTCCTGACTGCACAGCACCACCTTACCATCTTTCTCGTACTTGCTCTGGCTGGAAAACTTCGCAGCAAGAGTAAAGGTTGGGTAATGGTAAATTTGCTTTTCAGGGTTGTCTTCCAAGAGCAGGAGGCTTGGGTTGCTCAATTCCCTTCCCAAGAGGAGAAGGAATGCTCCTGCTGAGGGATGCTCTCGGGAGGAGGGGAGGGAGGGGGTCCTTCAGCGCTCGCCCACCGAGGCACCTTTGCTCCTCCAAAAAGCCTTTCCCAAAGCCCTTCATGGGCTTCCCACGTCCCCTCTTGCCAAGGAATTGTGCAATCAGCTGTCAGACATGTTTGGAATACAGAGTGTGGAAATGGGATGTAATGCAACTCCGCGCGTTTATTTCGGAGCAGGAACCAAATCCACTCCACAGGATGGATAAAATCCACCAGCTCCAAACCTCTTGTTGTGTTTCTCCTTCCTCCTGTCCCACTAAAGAATTTGAACGAAATGCTTTTCATAAAACCCTCTTTTTTATATATATTTTTATACACATCCATATCAAAGCCCAAATAAACCTTTGCTATAATCAGAAGAATGCGGAGAACTGTAAAACATTCCAAGGGGTCGCTCCTGCCTGGCCCCTGCTCCATAAAGAGCAGTTTGATGTCCCGGAGTTTATGGCTTTACAAAGCCCAGCTTTGCTGTCCCGAGCTTGGCTGTTAATGTTGTAACGATGTTTAAGTGCTGACAAATGAATCACAGGTGGGGAGCTCGTTGCCCGCTAAGACGAGGCCCATTTACGCCAAAAAAAGTCGGATTTATTTGCCTTTTTTTTCCCTTCCTCTTCCACCCAGTGTTCCTCTTTAATTCCCTCAAGCAAACAGATTGAGGAACATCACAGCCCATCAAGGAAAATGTGTTTGGGAAAACCCCACATCTCTTTGATGAGCCAGGGAGGAGAGAGAGGTTTTCTTTCACTTGCAGTGTAGCTTCTTTTTTTTTTTTTTGCCACTAATTATGGAATTTCTCATTTAAATAGCAAGGAGCACGTCTGGCTGGGGTTCCCAGCACATGTTTTCACTTTGGGAAACCAATGGGAACCTTATGCTGTCTTCCTTCCCCCGTGCCCCGTGGCAGTGCTGCCTTCCCATCCATGCCCTGCTCCGCGTCCAGGTGTGAGGAAAAGACCTTTCCCCAAAAGCAAACTTGGCACGGGTGCGACGCCACGTTCCCCAGCTCATTTTAGACCTTTCAAATTCATGCCTTTCCCCAGGTTTTGGACCTATTGGCTTTGTTGAGGGTTTTTTTGTTTGTTGGTTGGTTTGGGTTTTTTTTAATCTAGGCCTTTTCCCCTTCCTCCCCTTTTTTTTCTCCATGGAATTTTTCCTCATGGCAAAACCAACTCGGGCAGACCTGAGGGGGATATTTATAACCTCCCCTTCAACGCCAAAGCATCAGGAACAATCATTTCCCTCCAGTTTACAGGAACATTCAAAGTGCTCCAAAACATATTTTCAACATAACTCATCACTTTGAAGATGTGTCCAAGCTTTTGTTCCTGTTTATTGACAGGAAGTTGTTTTCCATGGCTCCAATCAGGAGGGGGATGAGGGAGGGAGTTGCCAAGTGCTTTGTTGTACCTTGCAAAACACAACCCTGCATTCCTGGCTCTCCCCAGCCTTTGCCAAGGAGGGAAAAAAAAAAAAAATCCCTGAAGTTTGGAAAGGAATGAATTGAAGCAAGGATGGGGTTGGGCAGGTGAGGGGGGGAGGAGAAACCTCCATCCCCAAATTTGGGGGATCTCAGAGGGACTGTTCTCCATGGAGATGGGCAGGGTGATCAGCTGAGGGTGGGATTCTTCCAGGCTGAGGGAGGAACTGAGGGAACTGGGAAGGTGAGAAAGCAGCAACACAAATGCCTGCCTGCTTCTGCTGCCTGTGGGGAGGGAGACACGGTGGGACTCTTGGAATTGTCCTGTGTAGGGGCAAGAGTTAGACTCGATGGTCCTTGTGGGTCTCTTCCACCTCAGGGAATGAGAGAAGGTCAGGTGTTCCTGGTTCCCACCTCAAGTCCCAGGCAATGCCTCCAGGGAATCTCCTCTGCTGGCTTCAACCATCCTGAACTCCTTGGAACAGCAGCATCTCTTCTTGAAGGCTGTGGTGGGATTCACCTTCTGCTTCACGGGCTGCTCCTGGTAAAGGAAGCCCTGAGAAGGGGCAGCAGAGCCCAAGGGGAGGGTGCGAGCCAGCCAAAGGGGAATGCCATCCCAGGAAAGCTCCAAAACCACTCAGCAGCCCTGGGTTTGTAAAACCCACTCAACAAATCCCTGCCACGCTCTGTTTTAGGGAAAAGGGAGCTTTTAAACCAGGTCTTATCAATCTTTTTCCCTTGACATGGAAGTGGTTGCTATAAACTGTGTGCCTGAGGTTCTCCCGCTGGGAAGAGTGTAATGCAACACCAGGGGCAAACCTTGATTCCACTTATTCCCAACAATTATTACTCCTTGGCTTGTTGCTACACTATAGAGTGTAATGTTATTGCTTGGAAGGGGATGTTAACTTCATTTTTACTAGGACCATGTGTTCCCTTTCTTTCATCCCAGTAGTGTGTCAAGAACTGTTTTCCTAAGGATGGTCAAGGGAATATGACTCGAATATTACTGGGGATGATATGAAAAGTTTTATGGGCACTATTCCCAGTTTGAACTGGGAGCCCGGAATCCAGCCACAAGGACCTTGATCAGGCATTTGGATTGCATGTTTGGAAGGCTCAGGTTTGGCCTGGGAGGTGGAAAAGGCACTTGCTGGATTAGAAGCAATGGGAAGACAAGATAGAAGACCTGTACAAAACAAAAATCTCTAAAAAAGTTTGGTTTGAAATATGCAATTTCAGGCATCATTTGGCTCCAGATGCATTCTGAAAAATCCAGTTGTGCTGGTGATTACAAAGAATCTTGGCATCCTCTCTGTCATTGCAAAAAAAACCCCAACCCAAAACTGCTTGAGGAAGTAAGGGGACTTTAATTTTGGGTAGAGAAATGCAAGGCAAGGACTGGGAGATGAGAGTCAGACAGGAGAGGCCCTGGGATGTTCCCGAAGTGCAGAGCCATGAACACTCAGGAAGAGGAGACCCAGGGAGTGGTCACTGCTGGGGTGGGAGACCACAGTGGAGTCGGGATCAGAGCACAAGGATTTGCTCCTCTACTTCTCTGCCTCACTGCAGCACTTTCAAAGACATTTCTGCCTCAAATCTGCACCTGGAATTTTCGGTTTATCCAGCAGTTCAGCCCCTGTGAGCAGCTGCAAACAGGGATTCTGCACAGCCACCTCTGCTCTGTTATTTCTGTGTTTACAAACTGCAACAAGGGGTTGATTTTCTGGTGGAGCAGCTCCAGGAAGAAGGGACTCTGAAGGCAGTTTTCCAACCTTGCCAGACTTTTATGAGCACTTCCATAATGGCATTTCCAACACTTGGGCCAGGGCTGCAGGGACAGTTGACGCCTCATCCATCATAACCGGCTTTCTATTGGAAAAACAACAATGCAGGTTTATGGGTTGCACAGGCCATTACCTTCCCAGGTGCCTGGAAATTCCACACTGTCTGACACCGTGTCCATCACTGGGGCTGTGCTCTCCCTGTGTCACTGCATTCCTTGGAAACACAATAAAAGGAGTTGGGAGGGAACTTAAACATCATCTCATTTCCCCTCTCCCCTTCCCCAAGCAGGGACACCTCCCACTGTCCCAGGTGGCTCCAACCTGGCCTTGGACACTTCCAGGGATGGGGCAGCCACAGCTTCTCTGGGCCAGGGCCTCCTCACCCTCCCAGGGAGGGATTTTTTCCCAATATCCCACCTAAATCTCCTGCTCTAAAGAAGAAGGAAGTTCTTGGTTCTGGTTTCAGGCTGTTTGGTTTGCACTCTCCATTTCCCCATCTCTGGAACTCCATCTGCAAAATACAAGTAATGCTCCAAAACTCTTTTACAACTGCCTGAGCTTGGTGAAAGAGAAGCCTGAGGCATTATTATCCCATAGGAGTACTTCCAAAGCTCTTGGTCAACACCTTTGTGGACATCACAGGAGATTTAGGCCCGCCAAGTGTTAGGACCAGTCTATTTGCAAGGTTACAGCTACTGCTGCTGCTTTCCCTCTCACACAAAAACATGGGATTCAATGGGAATGGTTTGCAAATGAGTCACTGCTGCTTAATGAGGGGAAAAGGAAAAAGTAATCAAATAATCTGCACGTGTGTCCACAGCAGACTCTGCAGGGAGGGCTTGATAGTGGCTCTGGAGATCTGGGATGCACGTGGCACATCCCAGCAAGAAATGCTGGGAAAGATGGCTCCGCTGGATTTGTTTGTTAGAAAAAAACTCCTGACCTGGAAAGCATCAACATTGTTCCAGCATGAGGAGGCTTTTTTTTCCTTCCCCCCCTTTTTGGGACTGACATGCAAACTTCTGAGGCTGAAATTGCAATTTCATGCTTCTGAAAGCTTGGGACATCTTTTAGGGATCAAACTCATCTCCAGTCCTCCAGAGATGAGTAATGATGCCAAATAATTTTAGGGTTTGTTTTTTGTTTGTTTTTTTAAATTAACACAAGGACAAAATGACATTGTGCAGCAGAAGTGGATATTTAAATAACAACTTGGGGTTTTTTGTTGTTGTTTAGGGACAGTTATGGGGTGGGGGAGCATCCTCATGTTGATCTGCAAAATACATCATCCAATCACAACCCCAGCCAGCAGGCAAACCCAGGGAGATGAAGGAAACCACATTAAAAACCTGATGAGAGTTGCCTCGAGGATCCTTATGTCACACTTGGGCTATGGGCACTCGGTTGTTTTTTTTTATTATTATTATTTCTTCCCTTTTTCTTCTTTTTATAACCCCAAACCCAACATTCTTCACTTTGGTGTTCAGGGCTGGGAAGACCCCCCTTGGCCTCTCCCCACAAACACACAGGGGGAAAGCCAAGGACTCATTCCCTGAGCTGGAATTTTGGGGAATTCAAAGCTCACAGACAAGAAGGGTTTGGGTTCTTTGGCTCCCCATGGAATTTTTTAGGCCTTTCAGCAGCACCCCCTTGGGTGGAGAAAAAGCAGTTTTCCTCCCAAACAGCCAGTTAAACACCAGTCTAGGCCAAACTGGACAATTCCTGTTGACACTTTGGAAGGGTTCAGGGAACAGAGAAAGGAAAGGGAGAACGACCCTGTGCTGGTCCCACCCAGCTCCTGATGCTGCAGAGAGCAGAGAAATGGGCAACCTCCCCCCATAAAATTGCACCCTCAGAGCTAAATCATCCCCACACTTAGTTTATTTCTGGATAATTCCCTCCCAAATGGATTTCTGGGGCTGTTGTTCCCTACTCTGGTCCAACACCTTGGGCTTTGCACTCCCCTCCCTGCTCCTTCCATCAGGCAGGTGGAACTGCTGCAAATAAAAGAGGGAGAGGAAGGAAACAGAGGAGAAAACAAGGGAGAAAAGTGGAGGCTGCAGATGCAAACATCTGCTTTCTGCCTAATCCAGGCTGTGGCACTGGGTCCCTTTTTATTGCCAACATTCCTTCTAAGTTAGAAACACTTTTTTTACCACCCCCTTCCCTTTTCCCTCCTAACTTCAGATGTCCCAGAGGAATGTTTAAATTATTATGGAATCCCAGAGGAGTTTGTTGCTTCCCTTTTTAATCTGTTCCATGCTATTTGCTGGGGTTTTTAAAGCAGTGCCTAGTTTACTCTTTCCTAAAGTCAAGCCCAGGGCTCCTTCTTCCGGCTCTGGCACGGAATTCTTCAGGACTTTTTTCCCCCAAATCCCTGGGGGTTTATGGCCTGGTTGTAATAATTTACTTGATGCTGAAATTTGGGATTACCTGCTCGGATTTCTGAGCTTGTGTTCAAATAGAAATGCTTTAAAATACTGATTTAAGCCAATCAAAAAATAGTCATTTTTCACTTGGCTTCCACAGGGGAGCTGCAATCCTGGAAGGCTGATGAAATGCCTGCTGTTATCCACCCCTGGGCACAGGCAGGGAAGAAATCCATGTGTAGGAAAAAGGAGAAGGCTGGACCTGGGTTTTGACCTTCCTGGTCCAAGGAAAGCTGGAAACTGGGGCTCTGTGTAAGCCCTTCAAGGTGGGGGGGGTGATGGCAGATGCCTAAAAATCAGCTCAAGGTTGTCATAGGAGGAAACTAATTTCAATATATTCTTAAAATCATGATTGCAGCTGCTGGCCTTTTCATTTTTAATTTTTTTTTTTTTCCCATCATGAGCACAGCACAGGCTGACTCTGGTCCCTCTGAAATCCCTTTTTCTGAAGGAAAACCCTCTCATTGTCCTTATGGATGTCCCCTGGCAGCAGCTGCTTCCAAAGAAAAGCAGAAAAGCCCCAGACCCAGCAGAGTCATAAGGTGACTGCACTGGGAGAGGAAATTTGTCCAACTTCAAAGAATTTAGGAAGATTTTTCTAAATATGGCACAAAGAAAGAAGAAAAGGAGGCGTCCGAGGAATTAAGGAGAAACATCTTGAGACATTCCTTGTTAATTAGGAGGAGATAAGCAAATAAAGTCCTTAATAGCATCACTTAACGCTCAATATTTTGGTCAATATTTTGTCTAATCAAGTAAGTGCCATGTCCAGTCATTCCTTGGACACCTCTGTCACCTCCCTGGGAAGTTCATTTCTTGGGAATTCTCAATAAATCTTCACCACAGTTTTGACACAAAGCATCCCCAAAAAGATAACTCTTCCCTGAGGTCTGCCAGGAGTTTTCCTGGGAAAACATCTGGCCTTGGCTGGATGCTCATCCTTCAGATAAATCCTCCAGAATTCACCCCTTGGACATTTGTGCCCTGTTTGGGTCCTTAACATGTATTTATTTAGGGAAATGACTACTTTCAAAAAAGAAGAATCTGGTGCATTTCTGCCTGGATAATGAAATTTAATTCATGGAATCCAGAAAGCCTGGAAAAGCTGGGACAAGTCCTGGAATCTGGCAATCCCCTTTCAATCCAACCAACTCCTTTAGTTCAGCTTGTGGGGACAGGGGGTGTTGGTATTTGGGGGGTTTCTTAGTGTTTTTTCTCTATTTCATCACAATCAGTCCAAAAAACTCTGTTCAATGGGCACCTCAAAAATCCAACAGGGGGCTTCAGGATGGGAAATCTTCAGGAAATTAAGATGCTGGGAACTGGGTCAGCTGAAAATTCATTTGCTGCCTAATTCTCCCTTCCATTTCTATGTGTGGTATCCAGGCTGGTCCAATTCCCGTGGGACACAAGGTTTTATGGATAGGAACCAGACTTGGGGCTGTTTTAGTGCTTAGAGACCTTAAAGACTTTTCTGCCAGTGCCATCTGTCACCAAAGTGAAAATCCATGTGTCCCTTGGGAAAGGAAACCCCACAACTCTTTCAAGACCTGCCAATGGCTTTACAAGTTAACCCTGTGAGTTTGAGTCCTAAATCTTGGCCTTAAAATGCTGAAATGAAAAGAGAAAACAAAAAAATTGTCTTGGTTTTGAAAGGGGAAAATCAAGATATTTCATTCTCATGTTTGGGGCTGTGAGGACATTCCTGCCCCTCCATGAATCCTGAGGATGCCTCCTGTCCCACTCTCATCCACATTGATTTCCTTACCAGTTTTTTAACCTGGAAAGGGCTCTGTTAATACCATGAGAGTCTTGTTCTTGCCCGCTGTGGCGAAAGGAAAAAGGGAAAAGGAAAAATGAAAAAGGGAGAGGAAAGTGGAAAGGGAAAGGGAAGAGTCCTGGGAAAGCTCTAATACTACTTAACTGTGGTTTCCAAAAGAGAATAAATCCTACCTACTTTATTATTTTATTTTATATTTTTTTTATTTTATAGTTTCTCTTAGGGCCCAGTTGTCCTTAGCCATTAATTATCCCTTGCCTTGCTTTGCCAGATACAGAAAGCCCAGCCCATGTTTCTATCTCCTGCTCTTTGGATGTTCAGGGCTGCATTTTCCCCTTTCATCTTTCCATAAATTAGGAAGCAGAAGCTGCTGCGTCCCTGCTGCACCCGCCAGGGTTCTGCTCCAGTCAGGGTTCCTGGGACACAGTTTTCCCAATCCCAGGCTGTGGCTGGAGCTGTCTGAGGCAGACCCAGCCTCCTGAGCTCCTCTTATTTCCTCTACCACCCTTTTGTCCTGCTGCCATGTCCAGCAGGTACTGCTCTTCCTTTCCTAGAGGAACCTTTGGAAAAAAAACAACATCAAAAAGCTTCGTTAGGCACAAGAAAAAGGATGTTTGCTCCCTAATACATTCCCTAATTACCACATGGAATCTTCTACCAAGAACAAACACAAGTGGCTGCAAGGGCTGTGTTTGTAATTCCCTTTCTGGATCATTTAAACTCCATAAATGAGGGCTCCAACTCCTACCAGAATGGTTTGGATTGGAAGGGACCCTGAAGTTTATCTCATTCCATAGGCCAGGACACCTTTCACTGTCCCATGTGACTCCAACCCGGCCTTGGACACTCCCAGGGATGGGGCAGCCACAGCTTCTCTGGGCACCCTGTGCCAGAGCCTGCCCACCCTCCCAGCCAAGAATTCCTTCCTAATGCCAACCTAAACCTACCCTCCTTGAGTCATCCCTCCTCCAACTGGAGCTGGTGGGATCTTAGGAAGGTTCAGGAGGAATCTTGTCCCTCATTCAACATCCTCCTCTCCTTTTCTCACAAATAATCTAGGACAAAATTGGAGAGAATTTCCCAAAACTTCAATTTTTTTTGCTGAGTTACCTTGGGATTAGGTCACCTCCTGGTATTTTCACACAGTACCTTGGCTGCACAACCTTTTAGAGCAGCTTTGTGTGGAAAGGGAAGGGAAAAATCTATCCCTCCTTATGCTGTGAGCACATGTTGAGACTGAAGGGGATGATTTCTGGGGCTGTGGTTTAGCTTTCTAACCATGTGTGAATGCTGGGGGCAAATCCTGTCTTTATTTTCCTAAATAGATGTCCCGTCTCCTTGGATTTTGGCTGGTGTGAGGTTTAGCACATTCATTACCCTCAGCATTTTAAGACTGGAAAATAAAATAATAACAATAATAATCAGATAGTTTGGGATTTTCCTTAATAACATTCAGGAGATGGAAAACAACTTCCGCTGCCCCAAAGCAAGTGGATTCAAACCATGAGGGCTGAGGAGGCAAAGACACCAGTAGCAAAGTCTACAGCCCTGGAGCACTGAAAAAAAGAGAAAGAAGGACCAACTGTGCCATCCAAAATGGGTCCAAAATATGGAGGCAAGAGAGACAACAGTGGGCTGGCAGAGTCTGTATCCACAGGGAGAATTCCAGGCATCAGGAATGAGCTCCATTTATCATTGTTTCTGCCTGTCAGGAGAGTGCAGTGAGGACAAAACACTCGCTGTTAGGAGGAGGATTGGTTTTTGATCAGGAAGTCATGGAAAATCTCAGGTTGGAAGAGACACACGAGGATCATGGGGTCTGCGGAGTCCAATTCCTGCTCCTCACAGGGCCACCTAAAATTAACCATTTGACTAAGGATGTTGTCCACACGGTCCTTGAGCTCTGGCAGCCTTGGAGCTGTGACCATTCCCTGTAGAGCTGTTCCAGTGCCCAACCACTCTCTGGGGAAGAACCTGTTCCTCATCTCGAGGGAAGGGCACTGTAACTGGGATGGACGTTGAGTCATGGAATGGTTTGGGTTGGAAAGACCTTAAAGCTCATTCCATTCCACCAGAGAGGTCCCTCTCAACCCAAGCCATGCTGTGATTCCATGATTCTATGATTACACCACTGCAGGAAGCAGGGCATGGAAGGAACCTGTGCAAACACCCCTAAAGGAAGACATTTGCCACACACAGATCCTTGGGTCTTCTCAGCTCCTAAAAAAAATCCTGGGAATAATCACATTTCTGAATGCCAGCTCTGGGATCTTCCTCCCTTCCTACCTGTCTCTGCTCTCCTGGGCCATCCAACACTGTGCTGCAGCTCCCATTTGTACCTGCTGGCCATGAAGAAAGAATTAAACTTTATTTTGCATTTGAAGTAAAGGAATTTTAAATTTCCTGAGCTACAAAGCCACCCAATTGAAGAGCTCTCCACATGGATGAGATTATCTTGTCAACCAGGACCCATCACTGAGTGGGAGAGTTGCATGGAGAGGTCTCATTACAGCTAATCCAAGTCAGATGTGGAAGAGAGTGTGTGCAGTGAAAAAAAAAATGGGATACATGGGTGAAAAGATTGGTTATTTAGAAAAAATTCTTCACTGGAACAGGCTGTCCAGGGAGGTGGTGGAGGGGGTGTTTAAAGCACATGGGACATGGATCAGTGGTGGCCTTGGCAGTGCTGGGAGAATGGTTGGGCCCCGGGACCTTCAAGGTGTTTTCCAACCTCGGTGATTCCATGATTCCAAAAATGAAGGGGAAAAGGTGGCAAATGGACAGTGATGGCCATCAAAAGCCCAGCAGGTGACAAACCCAGGTGTCAGGAGCAGTTGTGTTGGTTACATCATTCTAAGGACCTGTTTTTGAGGGGAAGACTTGGAGACAGGAAGTGTGATCCTGAAATTTCTTCTTCCCCCTGCACAAAGTTTAAGCTTTGCAGGAGAAAAGCAAGGCTTTGCTTTCCTAACTCCTCACCACACTTTGACTGCAACTGTTCTCCTTGGCTGGTGTGTGCACAGGGGATGGAGCTCTCTTGGGGACACTAGAAAACCTGAGGTCAAGACACAAGTTCTGGAGAACACTTGGAGCAAGAGCCCTCAGAAGTTTGGGAAAGAAAAAGAGATAAAAATCTGCCCCACGAGCTCTCAGCCCCAGATGTCAAACTCTACTCTGCCTAGGATGATGGTCCTTCAGGCACAGGTCCCACACCTCTGCTCCTGACCATCCCTGCTTCCAAGAAACTGCAGCTCCTGTTTTCCTACCCCTGCTCTAATTCCCAAGTTTGTCTTTACAGAGGTGAAGAAGGCTGAAGGCAAACTCCCAGACTTCCTTTGTCCTGCATTTGGCTTCGCCCCTGGCGCATGAAAAGAGAAATTCTGTCCCTCTCAAGGCTCTGTGGTCAGTCCCACCACAGCCTTTCCAGCTGTCCAATGCTCTTTCCTCCCCCAGACGCTGAAGCTGCTTTTTCCTGTGCCGTTGTTTATCCTCAGCCACATCACTAAAAAGGATCCTAGAATCACAGAATATCCTGGACTGGAAGGGACCCACCAGGATCATCCAGTCCAGCTCTTGGCCCTTCCCAGGACAACCACAGACCTCTCTTGTTTTCTCTCAAATATTTATTCCAGGCACTTCCCTGGATTCTCTCTCAAGTCAGAACAACAGGGAACCAAAATGATACTTGCTGCAAGTGTCCCTCCCAAAAAGTTTTAGGTTAAAGTCCTTGTAAATGCATCAAAACCATCTTTTCATCCCAAAAAATCAATGCATCATCTGAGGAAAAGGAGACTGCAGGCTGCCCATCACCATAAGGAACTTCCCCTGAGCACATGTTTTTTTCCCAAGGGAGGCCATGAAAGAGAACTCTGGTGGGAACCCGACCTGCTGACAGTCTAATTAATTAATCCTATCCTAGAACAAATTCCTGGGAAGTGCTGTAATGAGGCAGCCAAGGATGTTGTCTATAGAGGAAACAACAAAAGAAGAGAAGTTACAAAACAGACCCTCTTGTGAAACCCTCAGCCCACAACTCCAAACCTGCAATAAATCCTGGGCTCACACCACGAGGAAAGGTACCTCTGGCTTTATCTTTCACCCAACACCTTCCTCACTGCCAAATATTCTTCCCATGTCTCCTAGACTTGCCTGGGGTCAGGGGGATGTGGAGGAGAGGATGGGAAGTGAAGCAATTAAACCAGCAAACATCTAAATGCTATTTGCTCCCTGTCCCTCCAACCCAGCCATATTTCCTCCCCAGAGTAAAGCTCCCTCTGGCAGCTTCTCCAGCTGTTTGCACCTCAGACTTCCCTAGTGGAGAAAGCAGGTGTCCTACTCCACGCTGACACCATCAGACACCACACTCCTAAAAACTGGGTGTAAAGCCAAACCAAGGCACCTTGGGAATACAGCTCCAGCACATGCCACAGGCGTGGAGCTGCCTGTTCTCAAGCTCATTCCCTCCTTCCAACTACCAAAAATTTAAAAAAAAAAAAAAGGATGGACTTGGGTTTAGTCCTTTTAACATGCTGACAATCCCTTCTCCTGCTGCTGCCATTGGAATGGACTGGCAGAGAATGGCTGCCAGGTGGGAGTTGCCAAGAAGCCAAACAGGAACCACGGGGATGAAGCAGGAAAGAAAGGGGGGATAAGTTTACTGACTATTTAAGCTTGACCCTTCAGCCCTGCTTTCATTTCTCCCAGTCCTGCTGTGCTCCACATCACACTTCCAGCATAGTTTTTCCTTCCCTTTGCACGAGGTCACTGTCCACTGGAACTCTCCTCTGGAATTTCATGGAATAATTCAACTTGCAGAAGGTGTGGATCAGTGGGGAGATGGAAGAACTGCAAGAAAATTATGACAAGTGGCTGTAATGCTTTCCTTCCATTTTTAATACTTAAAACCCCTCAAAAGCAGTGAAGTGGGGGAGGAGACAACATGTCCACCCATCCATCCATCCATCCATCCATCCATCCATCCATCCATCCATCCATCCCCTGGACAGTGTAAGATAAACCCAGTGGAGATACTGGCATTGATTTTAATGAGGGGTAAATCAAGCCCTAATTTACATTTTTTATGAGGTGATGACCCCATAAAGATAAAGTGATTTACCCCAATCCTGCTTCCTTTGTTTTAGATTCACTGGGATGCCAAAAGCAAAATCCACATGATTGTGGGGGTTCAGCTTGATTTAAGAGAGTATTTTAGGAATTTTTAGAGTGGAGAAGGAGAAATAATACCAGGATTCTTTTGTTCCTCTGGCCTCAAAGATGTTATTATAGAATCATGAAGTGGTTTGGGTTGGAAGGGGCCTTGAAGACCATCCCATTTCAACTCCCTTTCCATGGGCAGGAATTCCTTCCACTAGAGCAGGTTGTCCCTGCTATGAACTTCCCTCTTCTTCCTCATTATTCCCCAAATCCCAGCAGGCAACTCCAAGCCTCCAGCAGCTATCTCAGAAGGAAACATCATTTAGGAGAGAAATGCTGGAAGCATCTGGAATGGTTGTCCATCCCACTGCAGTCCTATGGAACAGGGCTGACATTTCAGGAAGACTTCAAATACTTCACTTACCGCGGATGCACCTCTTAAAAAGATCTCTTCTCCAGAGAATACAGTCTCCTGCTCAAATCAGGAGCCAGGAAGATGTGGAAGAAGCAAAGTTGGAGTTAGAACACCTCTCAGGGTGGCTTCTGTCCCACTTCATCTAATGATACTTTGATATGAGGTACATCAGAGCACTTCATTCCATGTTTTTAATTGGGAGAGGGTTCTCATCACATTCTCTCGTCTGTTCTTTTTTTCCACCTGCCTTTTATTTTATTCCTGGCTCTTTATGGCCTCCTTTTCCAGCTGCTTACTATTATCACCTCCAATTCTAATCCCTCCTTAACTGCTCCCATAATCACCCCTTTATTTGGGAACCTGGTTTCATATCCTTCGATCCACAAGGTCGTCCTTGTATTTCCCTATCTCTCTTTGTTCCAATGTCCTGGAGCCCTCATTTGCTTCAGCCTGACCTTCTCTCCATGGGAATGAAAGGAATAATTAACAAGGGGGCACGTGGGATTTTGGTGTTGGGAAGGAGTTTGCTGGATCCATGCACCAAGAGTTTTGTTCCCTGCCTCTCCTGGCACATCACTCTTGCCCATGGATTTGGGTAAAGAGATCTGCTGCCCCACCAAATCCCTTCTTCCCAACTCCAGTGAGGCTCAAGACAGACATTTTGCTTCCCGGCTCATTTCGATGGAGCACTTACTCTCCATATCCATGTTTTCCCCATTGCCCACCACATTCTGCCTCTAAGATCTCACAAATGTCAGCGAGCAAGGACTTCTGCTCTCTCCCTATTTAGCTAAAAATTCCCACTCCCTTTTTTTTAAGAGGATTCCTTCATTTTGTAGCTCACAGCAGACCACAGGTAGCCAAGCAGACCAATCTCCCCTGGCCTCAGGCATCACACAAAACAGAGGAATTCCCGGGATCAGGCACAGTTTACATCCAACTGTGGCTGCAAATCTGTTTGGTCTCTGAATTACAGCAAATTCCGGCAAAATGGATGTCAATGAAAAAATACCCCATAATAATGAAATGAAGGTACTGCTTATTTAGTACCAATGGTTCCAGTGGCTCCAGCCCCTCTGGAGCACATCAGATGGATTTTAAACTCTGAATTTTCTTCATGGCAGCTTCTCCTTGTCATTGCTTCCAGATTTAGCCAGAAGTTTCCTCTTTAATTTTAACACCACTCTCCCTCCTCTTTTCTTTCTGAAGTGCACTGAGATGAGTTTGGAAAACAACAAGGGATATTGTTTTCCACGCCCAAAGTGATTTCAGCACAGCATGGGAATGGTGAGAATGGGAATGACCTTCCTTGCCGTAGAACTGTGGGTTTCTCACAGTCTTGTCCCCATGTCTTCATCTTCTGGAGAAAACCCTCTCCTCTCCAAAATTGTCTCCGCAGAGATGTATTTATGGATTGGGAATGAGTCAACACTTGCTTTTCTTCCAAGGAAAATCCGTTTTTATCTGTCTTCCTGTACCCTCTTCTTTTTATTGTGTCTTCAGCTGAGAGTGGACTCTCACTGCTGAGAGGAAGAATTAGGAATATAAAATGAAAGTATGAAAGAATTAGTTTAAAACAGCAATTTTAAATCCCAGGTTGAGACAGACAAGAATATTCCAGGGTGTCCTCCACTGGATCCCACTTACAAGGAAACTGAACACTGGCTCCAATGAAATCATTGACAAAGATCAAGAAATTGTTTTTCAGAGATGGTTTTAACTGGGAATCTCCAAACCTTTGAATTTTGTAACTTACAGATGTTGTTTTGCAGTGGGGAATTTCCGTTAGTCATTTTTTTGTGGAATTTTGCATGATTAGATCAAACACACCATGACTCAGCCTTGGGACAACACAAGGTCCCAGCAGCTCCAACTGCTCTTCCGACAACCTGCTCCAAATGACGAGTTCCTGAAGGAAACAGCAATTCCTGATGAATCCATCTGATTCACGTTCATGCCTAGCTTGTGGAGCTGCTCAGCTTCATTCCACCCCTCCAGAGATGTGTCATTTTTCCTTTCAAAGGATAGGAACACCTTTTCCCCCACGTTCCCAAGCCTGGCTTTGATGTCTCTAACATCAATGAAAAAAATTCTCCAGGGATGCTCCATTCTGGAAACAAGACCCAGGGATACAACTGATGTCTTTGGATCATGCGCATCCTAAGGGGAACAGGGAAATATTCCAACTTCATGGGCTCTTTGGCTTCCCTATTTTTCAGCTCCCTGACTCCATCCAGGAGGAATTTGCAACATCAGTTACTTTTCCCTGATCTGGGCAAAACTAAAGGCCAATTATTTCTCCTCCACTCCTTTGATGCCTGTGAGTCCCTGAAAAACAAAGGGAAAACAAAGGGCAAATGAAAGGAAAATAAAGGAAGAAAGCAAATCTCTTTGACCAAATCAGTGACATTCCTTAAAGTCCATAAAAAAAAAAAATCAAAATAGAAGCAAGGAAATTCAGGATAGAAGCAGGTTTATGCTGCCATTGGTCTTAGCAGGAAAAGGGTTAAACCTATGCCTTTATAATCCTTGAATATTGAGAGCCTTAAAATTCACCTTTCCCATTTATAAAATACATATTAAGACATAAATATTAAAATTATATAAAAATTAAAAATTATATAAACATTAAAATTAGATAAAACTAAAGAATGTCTAAAAATTGACATCTATGTAAATTTATACATTTCTTCTAGCAAAAATGTGTCTGTACTCCCATTACTTTGGGCAAGAAATCCAGCTGTGCTTTGTGGGAAAAACTGGAATTTTAATCCTCATGGCTAAGTGATGGACAGGGGAGTGGGAAGTGTTGGAAAAATCCATAGGTTCCCCATAAGTTTTGTGTCTCCCAAATCCATTTCCTGCTCCACAAAATGCCCTGAATTATCTGATTTGTGGCCAAAACTGAGTTTTTATGACTGGCATAAAAATATGTTCCAGATTGCCCTGGAGTCACCCAGAACACATGTTTTCAAGGTTGGCTGATCTAGAAACTAAGGAAAACCTGGAATAGGCTGTTGTGTGCACAAGGCTCTTTCCCACATTGTCCCTGTCCTGACTCCCATCACATTTCCTCAGGAATGGGAAAACACTCATTTCCACCATAGGATCTTTACTAGAATGCTGTCCAGAGTGTGGTTCTAGTGACAGGCAAACAAACTCCCCCAGGAGTCCTATCTTAAAAAATATAGTGTAAATATCAGAGTTATTATGTCCTGTGATAATTAATATGGAATGTGATGAACATGAACCCACACTCTTTTCCTACAGCCTCTGATGCTTTAACAATCCTAAATCCAGGTGCCAATTTAATAAACCTTTTCCCCAGACAGGCGTAACTCCAAAGACTGAGGCTCACCACCAAATTATTCCAGGTTTTCCTTACAGAGGAGCATGATCTGCCCACAACACCTTGTTGACAGGGCAACCCATCCTGTTGCCACTACGTGGAAAAAGAGACCCAAACAGGGCATCCCTGGAAGTGCCTTCCTATCATTCCCCCAGTATTTCCGCTGGGAGAACATTTCCAGGCTTCAAGATCAGATTCTCTGGCTTCATGTGTTATTGAAACCTGTGATGCCACACCAAAGACGCCCTGGAAACAAACAGCATCAACCCTTCACTTCTCCACACTCTCCAAAAAGCAGCAAAGTTCAGAGAAATAATTTGGAGGTGTAAAGCTCCTCAACCTGCTCTGAAAACTCCACAGCCCTCAACTGCACCATCAGAGATGCAACATTTCTGTGCAGCCTATAATTCACAAAAAAACCCCAGAGAGGCCAAAGACCTTCCAGCTTTTTTATGCCTTTTTGGAAAGGTTACAAGACAACAATTCTCTTTCCTGGGACCTTTTACCTTCCTATAAATTCCAAGAGCCACATTTAAAAGGGAATTGGCGATGCTTTTCTTTTTCTTTTTAAAATTTTTTTTATTGTAAGGGAATTTGTTTTGCTCTAGCAAAGGGCAAAACTTGATGAAAAGCAGGGGAGTTTTCCCTCAAAGCCAGGCTTAGCAGAGCAGTGGTATCTCCATGCAGAAAAAAAATGTGGAGTGTGTGATGAACTACAAAGAAGATCTGCAAAAAAGCTGAATAACACTTTCTGTCTGGAAACCTGAAATGGAAGACAGTTCTGGAAAGCTTTGGAATGTGTTACAAGTTGTAATCCTCCCAGCAGAACCTCAAAAGCCTTGGCTTGTTCTCCCCTTTTAAATCCAGGACTTGACAGCTCTTTAAGCAGAACCACAAGTGTTAGAGGTGGAAAAGGCCTGGGGATTATCTGATCTATTCCACGATTTAAACAGGGAACAGCAACACTATGTTGCTTGCAAAAGGTATGTGAAAATGCTCACTGAGGGAAGAAGTAGCAAAACGGATGTTGGAAGTCCAAAGAAGATCATTCCCCTTGGTTTTCCACTCGTTAATGAATTAATCTTTGAGCTTCAGCAGAAGCAGGATGATGACACAATAGCCAAGGCTGCCCACACATGAAGAACTCATCTTCCCAAGTGCTCTTAGCTCACTCAGCAGGTTCCCCACGAGGGAAAAAAGGCAGTGGCATCCATCGTCTACCAAAACATGCATCTTTTCTGCTTTTACAGCAATGTTGCTTCAAGTCTTGAGAAACAAACTCTCCATAAATCACATCATAAAACCTGATGGTTTACAGGAAAGCTCAGCAATGGCAGGGTTTTGTTTTTTGGGGTTTTTTTTGGTGCTAACCCACCTTAAAAAAGGCAGTTTTCTTCTCATGCTGGAGGTAGGACAGTTTATGATGTGTGAATTAAAAGCCTTGCTCACAGTTTAAGTGTTTGAAGATCTAGCAGCCACTGGCAACTGAATTCCACCCCCATCCCCTTGTTTTATTTGGATTAATATTTGTGCTTTGCAGGTCTGCTGTAAAATGGCTTGTGGTTTCCTGAACTTTTCACCCTACTTTTTTCCACAGGTTAGGGAGCTTGCAGTTGGGATTTCTCAGTTATTTGTGAGCTAGTTTAGAAGACAAGGTGATCCAGGTCTTGACCCAGGATTTGCTGAGGCTTCTGAATGATGGCTTGCAAATCACAGCTTTTGGGAGTGCAGGTAGCAAGAGGGTTGGATAGGAGAAGGAAAAAATCCAACTCTGGCAGAGGGAGTAAGAGATGGAGAAACCACTCCCAAATATCCACCTTTCAGGATGGAGCTCCTCTCTCGGCTTACATGAAACCCCCCTCAGAAGAATCGTGCTGAGCCTGCAGCCAAGGAAAGGCCTGAAATAGGATAATAGCCAAGGAAGTGGAGTGAGATCAAGGGAAGATTCACACACAGAAACCCGGTGAGTTCCTGGCTGCCCTCAGCAACAAGCCACAACCACTGGTGGGCACAGGAAACCGTGTCAAGGTCACCTTGTGTTGTCATCAGCTTAGAGCGTCCTCGGTGTCTTCCTGCTTGGGTACACAAACATCACACTGACAAAATCTCACCTCCTCAGAGATGCTTTTAAATTTTCAATGGCCTGAAGCAGATGTTTTTCCCAGGGAAGGTCTCCTGTGCTCACAGAAAACCGTGAGTCTGAAGCTCCTTCACCCGCAGGACACCTTCCCATCCATCAGAGTGGCACACACACCAAAGCTAGAGAAGATGTCTGTTTTTCTGGCACGTGAGATGATGGGCCTGTGCAGGGCTAAGGTTGGACTCCATGATCCTCGTGTGACCCTTTTAAATTAGCTTATTCTGGGATTCTATTAAATTCAAGCTGATCCCACCATGAGCCCCAGGTTGAAATCCAAAGCCTTCTGTGACCACTTTACACTAGACTGCAAGAAAATTTGGTTCTTCCATGGTTTAAGCCTCTCTGATGGGAACTTCAGCTCCTCAGCACATCAGCTCAGACACAAGTCTCCTGGAAGGACTCAATGCCTGTTTGGGAACAAGGGAGTTTGTCTCTACCCTGGAAGCACATTCAGGCATGATCAAACTTGGTTCGTGGGTCACTCCCATTCCTCAGGTCAAAGGCAGAGTGAGGCTTTGCTTTCAAAGCAGTTTAGGGCTGTGATGAACCTTCTGGTCAGGTGGCAGAGGGGGCATGGGTCAGACCAGCCACCACCTCACAAAGGCAGCCCATCACTGAAGCCCGTGGTTCCACTGAAGTGGCCCAAAATGTGGATCTGGAGGCTTTGCCTTGAACATCTGGCCTGAATACATGGTGAATCAAGGATTCCACTCCCAGAAAATCTGCAGGTACATGGCCACCACCTCGGGAGCGTTTGCAGTCCTTCCTCTGGCCTCGGCTTCGGGTGCCACTGTCCTTATTGAAACATTCCTTATTCCCAGCTGGAACGTGTGGCTGTGGTGGCATCTGGCAGCCCAGATCCTCCAGTTTGCAAGATCGGGAGCAGATTTCTCCTGAGATTCTTGGCACTTCTCCCTCCAACCATGGCTGGCAACTCCAAGAGGAACGACTCTCTTCTATGTTTTGACACTTCCAGTGTTGGCAGGAGAGAGGATGGAGAAAAACAAACCTGAGGATCCCAGAAATTCCATAAACAATCAAAGATTTCTTTTCAGTGTGGTTCTGGAGAAAGCCAGAGATCTGGGGAACAGAAGGAGGATTGTTATTTCTCCCAAACACAGAACAAAATGGAGCCTGCACCTCACACCATCTCCACATCCAGCTTAGACAGCCAGGTGATCCAAATGTGAGGAAGAGATCCCTTGGAAAGTGCATTAAATGTATTTGCTTGGAGTCTGCCTTCCCCAATGGCATTAGGGAGCGCTGGCTGGCTGAGGGAACATGCTGCTTCGGCCACAAGAGTCATGGAATATCCTGAGCTGGAAGAGATCATCCAGTCCGACTCCTGGCCCTGCACAGGACACCCCAACAATCCCACCCTGTCCCTGAGAGCATTGTCCTAAGAGCTCTGGCAGCCTTGGGGCTGTGAACAAACACGAGGAGCCTGTTCATTGCCCAACCACCCTCTGGGGGAAGAACTTTTCCCTGGTATACCTGACCCTGCCCTGACACAGCTCCATGTCACTAAGAAGGTTGGACAGACTTGAGTATGTCATAGCAGATCAGTCCCATAGTTTTCCAGGTGTGGAGGCACCTCCAACTTCCCTGCTGGATCATGGATGAAGTAGAGCAAGTAGCACTCTCCTGGGAGGAACTTTCTCTCTTTTCCCTCCACACACTGAGGGATCCATTTGGATCCCAGTTCAGCACAAGCCTCCTGCCCAGGAGGTTTTCCTGAGGCAGGTTTTCCCAGCTAGAAACTCTACACAAGCTTCTAAATGACTAGCAAGAAATAGTTTTCTCCTCTTCTCCCTCCTGAGAGCCACTAGGTTGTTGCTGCTGTCAGAGCGCCCACAGTACCCTTAACCAGCATATTTTTCTAGGGATTATGGCTTGATTTGGTCTCAGGTTGTCCTCCTTGGGCAGGGTAGTCTGGTTTTACTCACAGATTAATTCCTGTCATGCTCACGTGCATTGAGCTGCCTAATTTTTGTACTGATGAGGAACCGCTAATCCTAAAACTAATCCAAACTGGGCTAATTTTCCTACAAATACAAAATACTGATTCCCTGTCACACACTGCTCATGCAGCCTAAGGAGGTGTTTCTGGATAACCTGATTTCATTTTCTTTCCCCTGAAAACAGTCACAGCTGGTAGGATCAGTTGTTAAAATATGATTTGTTCATGATGGTGATTTAAGTTACAGTAAGGTCAGGGAATCACAGACTCAAGCACTTCAGTTTAGCAAAACTCTGCCTCCTGGCCAAACAGGTTGTTTGGCTGTGGAGCC
Source organism: Serilophus lunatus (assembly GCA_013399895.1). NCBI lineage: Eukaryota > Metazoa > Chordata > Aves > Passeriformes > Eurylaimidae > Serilophus > Serilophus lunatus. The sequence continues at coordinate 130,888 of VXBA01002468.1, forward strand.
ACCGCTGGACAGATGTGATCTGAAAAGAAGCCAGTTGGGTGGATAGCAAGAACTCAGCTCTTAATCCCATCATTAATGAACAAGTTAAATCACAAATGAGTCACTTCTACCTCTCTGGCTCAGTTTCCTTACTAATGAAAATTAATAACCTTTTCTTTTTCTGCTTTTTAAAAATTTAGCTACTTCACTGTGATGTTCTGCAGCTGATTAATGAGGTGTTTTTCTGTGAAACAAGGCAAAAGGACACTGGACCTGGCAACAGCCTTCAGGAGATGCTGCTGAAGAAGTGCTGAAGAGGCCAGAGAGTCAATTTACTGCCGTGCAATCTCAGGGTTGGTTTGCTCACTAATGTTCCCTTTTTGGATTGATTTTATCAAACAACATAGAGATGTTTTAGGAAGGCAAGTCCTGCAGCGTAACGTAACTCTTAAGTGCGCTTTTCTGCCTTGAAATCCCAGCAAAACACGAAGTACAACTTCCTGCTCCGTTATTTAGGATTGCATTTTCCAGGGGATGGATGCATACATTTATAAATACATATATAGTCACTTCACCACTGGCTTCTCTCTGCTCTGACTCCAAGCACAACAGCTCAGCTGCCCTTGGAAGGACTTCACACAGCAGCACGAAGGGAACATCAGGAACTTCCATGAGAGCTTCGCATGACCAGCGGGGCCTGTGGTGGGAAGGGAGAGCACACATGTCCCCAAGCCTTCTGAAGGTTCTGCCGTGGTTGCTGAGCCACAGACCCAGGTTCTGGTGCAAATTAACATTTTCCATTTCCAGATGTTCGTTCTGCCTTGTTGCGACACCTCTTACCTACTTTGGAGCTGACCTTGCGCTGGGCTCGAGACTGTTCACGAGTTTTTTAGTCATTGTTAAGAACAAGGAAAAAGAAACAAACATCTGGTTAGCAGAGCTGCCAAGAGCACATTCCTTCCTTGTTTTTCAACCTTTCAATCCCTTTGTTTTCTGCCTGAAATTCCATTTGACAAATGCACCGAGAGCCACAGGGCACTGATTAGATGCAACTCCTGTCCTGACCCACAGCACCGCTCTGTCAGTGGAAACACCACCAATGGTCCCAGAGCCCAAAACAAGAGGAAGGCCCTGGTGGAACCATCCCATCCATGTATGGGTGGCTGATCCTATTCCTGCTGAAGTCAGTGGGAGCCCTGCCACCAACTTCAGTGGGAACAGGATGAGGCTTTAGCACCGTTGCTGCAGTGGAATGGGGTTTGAGCCCATCCCTTGCCAAGCTGTGGCCTTCACAGTTTTTTTGAAGCTGTCAGGGGGATTTTTTAATTGGAAACAACAACTTTATTGAATCTTGGCCTGCGGTGCTGGCACAGCCTGACCTGACCAGGTGGGCCTGGACCAACAAACCCTTGCGAAATATCAAAGAGAAGAGGGGCCACATGGGAACAACTTCATCTTCTGGTGTTCAAACAACAAGCTTCAGCCTCCCGCACCTTTACATAGGTCTGTCCTCCTGCTTTTGACCATGAGTCCATCCTCCTCAGCTATAGAAGCCTCCCCACAGCAGGAAAGTTTAGGAAGAGAATCTGCCTTGGATTTCATCTGCCTAGGGGTTGGATCAGACCTTAGGGAGGCTGTCTCACCTCCCAGAGGCATCTGTCCTTTGAAGAACCCTGCTAAAGCAAGACTAGATTTTAATCTGAGACCAGAATCAGAGCTCAGTGGGAAGAGGAGCTTTGAATTCCTTCAGAGATGTCCCAGGGAAAAGGTAAGGCACAAAAGGGCTCACTCAATGGGATGTCTTCCCAAGGCTGCTGCTGGGAATACCAAGCATCTGAGTCTTCTAAAAGCTTCCCTCTGTTTTTTATTTACATGTGAGCGAGTCTGTGTGCCTGAAAACCAGATTGGAAGATCATTAATTTGAGACAAGGAAGTGCCAGACTTCTAGAATGCTGTCCCTCCCAGTTGTCAGTCCTCTCCGACCATAACCTACGCAACAACTGACGCTGGGAAGCGGGATTATACCGGCCTGCAAAGCCTCTCTTTCCCATCAGAGATGCCAAATCTGCGGTATGGCTTGATGATCCAAGTTGACACCGACCATGAGAACAATCCCACTTTCCTCCCCACTGGTCACTTCCATAAGTGCCAAGTTTTGGGCAACATAATGTACGGCATTTCCAGCAAACCGCGGGACGAGCTCATTTGTATTGCCAGATTTATTTTTTTTTAATGCGCTGCTTTTTTTTTTTTTTTTTTCTTTCAGCCATACATTTTAGATTAAAAAATAATAATCATGCAATCTCGCAGGAAATTGGGCTTTCGGAATCGGGATGCAAGGAAGTATGGTCCGGTGGAGATTTGATCAGGCAGACTTTAGAGCCCTGCGGCTTCTTGGATACCCTTTTTCATTAAGATTAGTTTCAGTTTCTGGCCCCTGTTCTCCCATCAAGCATCAGCCTTTTCAAGGGAACTACAAACTCAACAGCCAGTTAATAATTTCACTTGTGAATGTACAGCCTTCAATTTGGATTTAAAGTGATTTCTGAGTGGGGATATTACAGCCCAAAGGAGAGCTATTGCCTGTGTGTTCCTACACACAGGGGGGCTCAATGTTATCAGGGAAGCTGCACAGAGAGCTTTCAATCTCCTGGCTCAGAAGAAAATGCTCTCAGGCACATGGTGTGACCCTTGTATCAAAAAGTTGGACAAGGATGGTGGAAACTACTGGGAAATTCAGTTTTATGGAAGAAAAATTGTTAAAATTTTCCAAAGTTTCCTATCAGTTCCATCTATTGGGTCCTACTAATTCAGAGTGGCTTCACTGCCCCTGCAAATCAGCCAAAAAGCATCCATAAAATCCTTAATAAAGAAAAATTTTTAGGAAGCCAGTTTGACCAGGCCTTCTCCAAACGAGGGGACTACACTAAGGCTTTGGAATTCTTCCTCTGTGCTGTACAGATGCCCTCTCACTGACCCATAACTTCATTTAACTCTCCTCAGGAGGAAGGAAGGAATCCTTGCTAAAATTATTAGCTTTCACAAAGAGTATTTGCTTTGAGGGAAATGCCAGCACACGTGCTTGGCTTTCTCAAAAGACTTCCATGAACGCAGCACAAATTCTGTGTTCCCGCAGCTTGGAGATTCCTTTTTTCCCCAAAGGCAAACACATATCAGTGTCCTGTAACACTCTCATGTGTTGCACAGCCCATGAAGAGCTCAGCATATCAACCTGCCTTGGTGTTCGTTCTCTCTGTTTGGATTTTGGTGTCCCTTGCTCCCATAACCCACTGCCTTTGTTCTGCAGAATACGAGTCTGTAGGTGCAAAGCAGAGAGTGTTTCATGGGTAGCAAAGATCACAGAATATGCTGAGTTGGAAAGGACTCACAACCCTCAGCCCTGCACAGGCCCATCCCCAAGAGTCCCCTCCTGTCCCTGAGAGGATCATCCCAATGCTCCCGGAGCTCTGGCAGCCTTGGGGCTGTGCCCACTGCCCTGGGGAGCCTGGGCAGTGCCCAACCACCCTCTGGGCAAAGGAGAACCTTTCCCTGAGATCCAACCTGCCCCTGCCCTGACACAGCTCCAGCCCATTCCCTGGGCTCCTGGCCCTGGTCCCCACAGAGCAGAGCTCAGGCCCTGCCCCTCCTCTGCCCCTCCACAGCAGTTGTCCCTGCCAGGAGCTCTCCCCTCAGTCTCCTCTTCTCCCCCTGAACACACCCAGGGCCCTCAGCTGCTCCTCACACACTTCCCCTCAAAGACCTTCCTCATCTTTATTCCCTCCTTTGGATGATCTTTAAGAGCTCGATATCTTCCTTATATTGTGGAGCCCAAACTGCCCCAATACTGGAGGTGAGGCCGCCCCAGGTCGGAGCAGAGCGGGACGATCCCTCCCTGTCCCAGCTAGTGATGCTGGGCCTGATGCCCCCCAGGACATGGGTGTTCATCCTGGCTGCCAGGGCACTGCTGACTCACATCCCACACTTCTAACAGCTTTCATTCCCTTTCTCAGCTGCCTGCCCATTCCCTAAAGAAATGCCCAGCAGATTTAGGCCTGTGAGCTGGAACCCCATTCCAGCCTCTAAAACAACATATGAGGAGAAAACCCAACCAGAAGGAGTTTGCACAGCATGTAATGGAATACAGTTGCTCTCCAAGGCGAGGAGGGAGGTGTTAGTGCCGTCCCCCAAGCATCCATCCAAGCCTCTGTGTCCCCGGACATCGCCCAGATTCCTGCTCTTCTCCTGAGTCATGTTTGCTGTGTGTAGCTGAAGGATTTCCCCCTCGTGCAAGTTTTCTAGCTATCAGGGTTGGAAGGAGAGCAGGAATATTAAGAGCAGTTGACAGAAGGGCTCTGGGGGGACACAAAGGCTCCTGGCTTAGCACGCAATGCACAGACCCTTAGGATCGTGTGTATCAGCTTATTGTTATAATTATGAATACTTTCACTAAAGGAGTGGAGATGAGAGATCCATGAGGATAGGAGAGTCTGAAATCACGCATAACTTTTTCATGAGGCCCCACCCAAACTTTTTCATGAGGCTTATGTCACCAAATCCAGTGGAAGCAATGGGAAGAGATCTCCAAGTTATTTGAGAAAATGCCACGTTACGAGGTATCAGACACAGGGGGCTTCAAATTTACTCCCAGCTACGGCTCTTACACAGAGTTGGTGTGTACTCAGAGGGTGGAAAGGCCCTGGCACAGGTTACCCAGAGAAGCTGTGGCTGTCCCATCCCTGGAAGGGTCCAAGGCCAAGCTGGACAGGGCTTGGAGCAATGGGATAATGGGAGCTTGGAATAATGGAAGGTGTCCCTGCCCATGGCAGAGGTTTGGAATGAGCTTTAAGGTCCTTTCCAACCCAGGCCGTTCTGGGATTCTGTGATCTCAGGCCATGTTCAGCTTGTTATTTCAAGCTCTCCAAGATGAAAACATGCAGTTTCCCTTTTGATCAAGACCAGATCAAAACCCCCCTCAGCTCCTCATTCCCTCATACCAAGCAGGAATTACAAGGCAATTTTCCCATGCAAGGCAATGCTTTGCGCTATGACCTCAGTCAATTCAGATATTCCACCCCAAAACTGAATACTTTTTTAGCTGGTGTATCTATTGCACTAAATTACCATGGCTGCTGGAATGATGAACACATCTCATCCAATCCTCTCTGCTTTGCTCCCACTGCTGGATTTTGCCGGGATGTGGATGTGATGGCAGTAATCCCTGCCTTCTCCTGGCAGAGCCAAAGGGAATGGATCTTTGACAGTGAGAGGAGTCAGGGTAGGCAGTGTGAACATCTGTTCAGGGCTGGAGCAGGCACAGCAAGACCATAATCTGTCATACTAGCAGGAAGACCCAGACTTTCCAGGCTACTTCTGTATTGATTCCAATGTGTGCTATTGATTCTCTCACTTGCCTCAGCCAGCAGGGATACAAAGTGTTTCTGTTTCCTGGTATAGCCACATGGAAGCTGAGACCTGGATCACATATATTTGCCTTGCACCTTCCCATCATAATTCAGACTGAAAATCAATATATAAACCACAGGTTCCCCAAAAAGGGGGAAGTTCATTCACACAGTTCATCTCAGGCATCTCAAAGCCACAAAATCATGGAGTGGTTTGGGTAGGAAGGGACCTCAAAGCCCATCCAGTTCCACCTCCTGCCATGGGCAGGGACACCTCCCACTGTCTCAGGTTGCTCCAACCTGGCCTTGGACCCTTCCAGGGATGGGGCAGCCACAGCTTCTCTGGGCACCCTGTGCCAGGGCCTCACCACCCTCACAGTCAAGAAATCCTTCCCACTATCCCATCTCTCCCTGCCCTCTGGCAGTGGGAAGCCATTCCCTCTTGTCCTTCACTTTATGCCATCATAATAAATCCCTCTCCAGGTTCCTTGGAGCCCCTTTAGGTACTGAGCCTTCCTACTTCTTCCCAGCACTCTGTGAGGACCATCACCCCCAAAGCAGCTGCTTCTCCATCTTCAAAACATTCCCCATTCAAACACATTCTTGGCAGCTCCACACAGAGAACCCACACGCATTGAGCATCACCTCCAGGGCTGCGTCCATCCCATTCTTCAGCTCTGAGGTGAAACATTGAGGAAATGTAACATCTTGCCCATAGAGGAGGATATTCTGCACTGCTCCTCTTAGGATTCATTCATCACCCATTTTTGGGCTGTGAAACTCAGTAGCTTCTGAGTGAAAAGGGGCAAAAAACTCGATCCCAGAACTTCTGCAGCTTCCCTTTGGTGCTAATGATAACCAAGGAAAGCTCCTGCTTGGATACACAGAGGGCAAAGGAAGAGCCAGGTTTTTCATGTGTGTGTGGACACAGGGAAGTTTATTCTCCTGATTTGTGGGTTTCACTGGTATTTCCACCAAAAAGGACAATGCTTTGGAGCTGGAGGTTAGGCATGTTCTTTAAGAACTGGGGGTGATTCCAGAATGCAATTATATTATTGGGACAAATAAAACATGACATGTCCTACTACAGCACATCTAGAAGGAATTTTTACATAGTTTTTAAGCCTCCAGAGTCTCTGGAGCCCAGTGCAGGCAGCCACTCTGGAATACCAGCTGCTCAGAAAAGCAAATACAAATTAAAAGGATGAAGTGTTTAAATTCTCTCTTTTTTTTTTTTCTTTCCTTTTTTTTTTTCTTTTTCTTTTTTCTAGGAGTGACTTCCCTTTGTCTTGCTTCACTGCTTTTCAGTGAGCTGAACAGACTCAGTTACCACAATAGTTGAATTATCATAAACTTACCTTTCTTTGGTGAGCTTGTAAAGCAAATCAAGATCATTTTTCCACATACCTGAGGAATAAAAGTACTTGTGGAGAGGAATCTCTCCCACAGGGAACCCTTGTCTACTTTGCAGTAGTATTTTATTAAGAGCTGCAGAGTTCAAGGGTCTCACAAATGCAAGTTTTCAATTAGCTTTCCATTGTGTCCTGAACAGTCTCTAAATACTCAGCTAAACTTTAATCCAATCACTTGATTTGACTCCAAGCATGATTTATCTTTTAATCATCATCTGTTCAATGAGGGGGAAAAGAAAGCAAACTTGTTCTTGGCCCATCATGACTCACACATGATTTTACTGCCATCGCAGTTGTGTTTTCCTTTTGGCTGATGTCTTGGCAAGTGCAAGCATTGGCTTTGGCTTTCTCCTTAGGTCTGATCTTTCCTGCTCGTTTCCTCACCTTCCAAAATGCTCAATAACCCTGAATGTTTGTCCTTTATACCTTTTCCCACCAAGGCCTGAGATTGGTTTGTTTTGTTTTGTTTTGTTTTGGGGTTTTTTTTGTTGTTGTTTTTGGGGTTTTTTTGACACTGCATTAACCAGAAGGTTCTGCTGCTCGACCTGAGTTCAGAATACAAATCATGCCTTAAAGAGGGGCTCACTGTGTTAAACAAATGGCATTTTCCTGGAAGGATGTGTCACACAGAGAGCACAGGAACCAGCCAGGACCTTCTGGGCACTCACCAAGAGCTGAACTGATGAGGTTTCCGCTCTGGTGAGATTCCATCCTTCCTCCACATGGTCTCTACTCATGGTGTGCCTCAGTTTCTCCATCTGAAAAAGAGATTTTCAAGCAGCAATATTTAAAATATCCTTCTCCACTTCAGTGTTTCTCCACAAGAGCTGAATGTCCCATGTCTCTCTCTGGGATCTGCAGAACTTCACCCACCAGATCCAACAACATCATTTAATGACCTACTCACCAGAAATATCCCAACCACATGTTTTTGCCTTAATGCAGCAGCATTTCAATGCATTTCTTCAGCTACAACAAGGAGCCAATGAATGCCATGAGTTGCTTTCAAAGTGTTGTGCAACATCTTCCATAATTTTTCGTGTCAATGGCTTGTGCAACTCCCAGTTCCAGCTGACAGCAGGAGCAGACTTTGCAAAAAGCTGCTCTCATCACAATTTTCTGTCCGTCCAGTACTGGGAAGCAGCAGAACTGCCTGGAGCATACAGGTTTCTCCAGAGATATCCCATCAAAGCCTCCCTCACTACTGCTGGAAATTTCAAATTCCTTGCAGACTGACTCAAATGTCAGTGCAAAACAAATAGTTTTTGATAGTTCTCCCTAAGTGTCCAGTTTTGGAAGCTGACGTTCTCATGAAAAAAACTCAAGTTTCTTTTTTTCCTGCTTTTTGGGGGGGTGGGAAAACCAGGATACACAACCCCTACAGATTAAAGTCGACCAGCCTCCCCCAAGTACACTCAGATGGAAAAACAGGGAGTTTTTTAAGCTAAAATCAGCACCTAGTTGATCAGTTCTGCTCAGAATGAAAACATATTTGTCTCTGAATTTCACAGGAGACTGTGGCCAGGAATCCACATTCTCCCAGCTTTTGATGCTCATGGAAAGATCTCATGGTAATAATTCCCCTGGCATATTCCCTCAGCTTCCATCAACCAATGTGGAGACTTCTGGAGCTGTGGCTGGTTCATGCTGAGGTTGCAACTATTGGTTGTGGTGACATGGGGCCTCTTCTCCCAGGACATAGTGATAGGAAAAGGAAAAATCCCTTCAAGTTGCTCCAGGAGAAGTTCAGGTTGGATATGAGGAAGAATTTCATTGCTGAAAGGGTGGTCAAGCATTGGAACAGGTGCCCAGGGAAGTGGTGGAATCACTATCCCTGGAAGTGTTCAGAAAACAAGCAGATGTGGCACTTTGTGATATGGTTTAGTGGACACGGTATGTTCAGTGAAAGGCTGGATCCGATGATCTTGGATGTCTTTTCCAAACTTGATGAGTCTGTGATTCCATTTGAAATGTCAGTGATTCTTCCCACGTGGGTCGAGGATGCAGCCTGGGTATCACTGCTCTGCCAATATCTGTTGGTCCTTTGGTGGTCTATCACTCAGAGACTTTCAGGCAGGATTGGATGTATCCTTTAAAAAAATAGCCAGCTACAGAAGGAATTGGCCCTGATTCACACAGGGAGAGAAGGAGGATGACCAGAGGAGCTGTGGTTGCTCCACCCCTGGAAGTGTTGAAGGCAGGTTGGATGGGGCTTGAAGCAACCTGGGATAGTGGAAGGTGTCCCTGCCCATGGCAGGGGGTGGGATGGGATGAGCTTTGAGGGTTTTTACTACCCAAACCATTCTGGGATTCTGCAGGAGACAGTGGAATTAAGTTTATTTTTGACTGAGCGTAATTAACCTCATCCAAATCTTCTCCAAGACTCTGGTTCCCCCCTCATGGCTGTGAGACATTTGTCTCTCACACAGACACCACTGGCTCCTCTTTGATGCAGCAATGACCTGGAAAATTAGGAGGGAAATAGAGTGGGATCACCACAGCTGAGCATCACTGGAATGGGACCATGATGCTGGTCAGCCCAAACTTCCCAGGCAGGGCTTGCTGGAATGTGGCTCAACTGCAGAGCCGTGTCTTCACCAACCATGCTCAGCAAACAGCCCATCCAGGTGGCTCCAAAAGTGCTGTAAGGCTCATCCTTTGCATTCTCCATGAAGTACAGGAGGTCCCTCACCCACCTCCATCTGTCCCATCTTTCTTTGTCCTTATGCAGATTTGGGGAAGAGTTTTCTCTCCCAGATTAGTTTGTCATGGCTGGCACCTGGTCTTGTTCACAGATTCCTGATTTTTCTCTCCTAATTTCTTAAAGACTTTCCTGCAACAGAAAACAACCCATTGGAAGGAAAAAAAAAAAAAAAAAAGCCCAACTTCCCTCTTTCCCCATCAGGATAATGCAGTGTGACAGCTTTCCATGAGAAACAGGTTCTGTGCTCCTTGGTCCTGCCACTGTGTCCCCAGAGCCAACCACAGCTACAATGAACTGAATCACATCCAAAGCACGTCTAAGGTGGTTGGAAGTTGCCATTTCCAGATGGAGAGTGAGAACTGAAGCACCTCGCGCAGGCAGAGCTTTTCCCAAGCTCTGGTTCCTGGCTTAGAGTGGGAACATGTGCTGGCTTCCCATAAAGTGGCAGCAGCTGTCAGTCAAGCAGACATCACTCTGTAAACCTGCCTGGGTGACTCTGGTTTTAAACCCAAGGTCCCCTGGAAGGTTTATGAGGTGCCACCTGTGAGATTAACAAGGCCCAGGGAAGGCTGTGCAGCTGCAGGGAGCAGCAGGGAGCAGGGATGGGGAGAGTTGGGAAGTGGGTCCCTGCTCTGTGATAATCTCACACTTCCAAAATCCCCACATTGAAGGGAAAGATCGTGAGATCTCTGGCTGCACAAGCACGGCTCTTGTCTCTGTCCCATCCTTTTGGCTGTGCCCAGCTGTGTCTCCTCACCCACTCTTTCCCTAGGGAAAGCAGAAAGGCTAAAGAAAATAACCTGAGGACAGGCATGGTTGGTTTTTATTTTTCCTGTTTTGGATTTGTTTGTTTGTTTTCATTAAATCCTGGTGAAAAACAATGCAGATATCCAGGATTTCCTGCACACAAAGAAAGGGCACCTGTGGCTTTGTGAATAGATAACCGACCTCCTTAAAAACTGCACGTGCACCTTGCAGAAAACGTATTTTCTACCCTGGTTTTGCAAAACCAAATCCAAACCTTCCTGGTTTCCTCCAGAAAGAAGAGACAGAAGGATTTTCTCAATTCCTGATGACTGAGTCATTTACACATGACTTGCAATGAGGTGCCAAAATCGCCAAATAAATCCTCTAATAACAACATTAGATGTCATAGCAATGACAGTTTTCCCTCTTCCTAGAGATATTTCTTGTTGTATATAGAGAATTAGCTGCAATTCCTGGATGCAGCAGGATGTTAACATTGCTGGGGTATGTTCCAGATGGTTCAAGAGTTATAGAATAATGGAATTGTTTGGGTTGGGAAGGATCTTAAAGAACTTATTCCAACTCCCTGCCGTGGGCAGGGACACCTTCCACCATCCCAGGTTGCTCCAAGTGCTGTCCAACCTGGCCTTGGACCTTCCCAGGGGTGGAGCAGCTTCCTTGAACAACCAGTCACAAGGAAAGCAGCATTCCCAAGGCCACTGCACAAGGAACACTACATTCCTTCAGATGTTCCCATGAGCAGTTCCATCCAGAATACTCTGATGTCCACCTCCCAGAGATGACCACTCAGTCATCCAGGCAGCCACAGTGCAGTGACTTGGATTAGGAATTTTTTGCCAGCAAGATCCCAGAGGTCACTCCCCAATCTATAAAAAACTGTGAGAAAGGGGAAACCACCAGTGAGGGTTTTTATTAGAGAAAATCCCTTCCTTCTCCCAGAGACTGGGATTAATTTGCTGTGGCTCTGCAGAAAGGTTAAAGTGACTGTGTTCACTTTTAAACACCAAAGAGTTTAAAGCCAGGACTACCTTGACTAGTTTATAGTAATAATGAAATAAATCAAAGTTGTATTAACAACCATCCACCGATGCCTTCCTTCCCAAACTTTGACATCTGATCACAGAATCCATGTTCCTGCCCTGTGAATAATAAAGGTCCTGTTACTTTCTTTACTTCAATCAACATCCTACAAAGGTTTGCTTTCACAATTATTTCAGCATCTCCGAAATAGCCATTAGCCCTTTGAAATCCTCCTGCCTTGGAAATCCCTGGTCTGCTTTCCATTAGGTGCTTCCATTAGCAATTGTTTTAGGTTAAAAAGAAGCACATTCCTTTGTTAAATGATAATAGTTGCACTTTTCTTGCCCTCAGAATTTCACAAAAATTGTGGCCAGTAGTGCAGGTGTGCCTGGCATGGCATGTGGTTCAAAGGAAGGTATAGGATCCACAGGATAAAAGGAGGTCCACCAGGAGCTGCACTGCCCCACCTGGGTAAAACATTCTCCAACATTTATGGCATCTTTCCTCTTGTCTTCTCTGTTCATCTGGGACCCAGCTCCCAGAGCTGCACAGTGTAATGTTGGATGGACTTGGGCTTTGGAGTCGTCCAGCTTGAACGTAAAGCATCTGGTCTTTTCTCCATCTGCTCCTTGTCCAAGGCAAGGAATTACTCCCTTTGTTAAAGATGATGTAAACTTGTTCAAACTATATTTCCGGCAAAGAAAAAGATACAATATTACTTTAATTTACTTGTTAATTATTCATTTATTCTGCATTACGTCATTATATTAATATATTGTTAATTAAAGTTATTAATAGTATATAAATTTTTTCAGAAGGATGATGATGACGACGACGATGATGATAATGCCATTTTGTCACAGCTAGGAGGTTTCCCAATGTCATTGAGAAGGTTCCCCAACTGAGTCTGAAATAAGGAAAATGGGACAAGAAAAGGATAGAAAAATCTGTCTCCAGAATATCCTCAGGTGACCCTGGTTTTTTTGGGGATACAGCTTTCAGCTGCTAAGGCACTATAAAGAAAGATCTGTAATGGAAATATTCCCTGAAAGCAGATTTTTACCCAAAATTCCATGAAATAGGGAAAATCACAGAGTCTGCTGTGGGTGGATTTGTGTGGATGAAAGGAAGGGGGGGACAGGACTGAGGAAGGCAGTTCCCAGCAGGAAAGGAAAAATTTTAAAAGGAACTGGAAGATCTCTAGGCCTGGAAAACTCAAACCAAAATGAAAATGGCTCCATTGCTTATCACCAACCCATGGCAAAGTTTCTGCCTTCAGAATTTGCTTGCATCAGACCCTTCTGATTCACAATAACCAGCAGCCAAATGTTCGTTCTGGATCCCACTGGAGCTGAAGGGATTTGGGAGAAAATAGATCTTGAAATTGTAGCAGCAAGTCATAACCCCTGTTCATAACCCCTGTTACTGCCTTTGCTGCCTCACTCCCTGTTGGAAATTCCTTCACCAACACCTCTCAGAAAGTGCAAAATTAGCCCAATTAGTTGTACTCTGACTAATCCTGACTCTTTCTGCAGAAATACTGGGAGCCCAAAATATCTGAAGTTGTGTCAGGTTTGCTCCTGATTGGAACCTCATCTTCTCCTCTGAGCCCTCACCCCTTCCATAGCTGGATTCCCAAGGGGAAACCTTTCCTTATTTTCTCTCTTTCTGTTTTGTACAGAGCCTCTCTAAGAGAGCCAAATTCCCTGTGAACATGGTCAAAGGAGGTTTACAGAAACATCTGCTCTCCACCTGTGGATCCAGACGTATCTCCAGGCAATACCGGTGGGTCTGGAAGGGAACATGAAGCACTGAAGGAGCTTCTGCTGAGAAAGAGGAACTGGGCACATCAAACTCTCCTGTTCCTGATGCTGTAAGGGCCTCAGATAAAAAAATTGAGAAACACAGAATGAAGGGGAGAAGCAGCTTTACTGGTCAAAGGCCGATGATCCAAAGAGGAAAATCAAAACAATCTTCCCATTTTTATAACATCTAGAGTGCCCATCCCCCGTACTATCCAATTAAAGTCTATCTTAATTCTCTGTTCCCCTAACATCCAACAGAATTGTCCCTTATTACTTAACCCCACCCATGTCCAGCCTCTAGTAGGCCTGGAAGCCTAACTCTGTGTTTTGTCTTGTACCCCACTTATCTACACACAAGAATGCAAACACACAGAAACACAGGCTCTTCTAGCCCTCAATATTCCAAGCTATCCAGCTACCTAGCAAAAGTGAATTCTCTAAAATATGAAGCATACCCCTTAAGGCGTCATTCCCACTGGACAACTGGCTCCACCGGAGCCCTTTTCAGGAGAAGACCTCCTGAATTCCTCCTGATTTTGATGTCTTATACTTGACCAAACCAAGTGACTGGAGAACTGGAGAAACATCTGAAGAACGTGCAGTGAGTTGTTCCTTTTGGGAATGTTGCTTGTACAAGATCCTGGGAAACACTGTGATAAGTTTTGGGCTGACAGTTGGACCTGATGAATTTAAAGGTCTTTTGCAACCTTATTGGTTCTGTGAATTAAAATAAACCAGTGCTGAATGAACTCCAAGTTCAAGTGTCAGCTCTGCCACCGGTGACTGTGGCCACTCCTTTCACTCCTCCTTCCCTGTTCCTTATCTCTTCTTGGGATTCATCTGGAGCAGAAGCTGTCAGTCACCACGGACTTCACAACACCAACATTTTGTTGTGGAGATCATAACAAATTGCTTACTTTGCACAAAACCAGCCCAAATTTCGTGCCCTGAGCTGAGCAGGGGAAGCAGGACACACTCCAATTATTTAACAGCTGTTTTCTCTGTATTGTCCAAACTTAAAGATTCTGTGATTGCCATACTTGACATTTTCCTTTCTTAAGCAGATTTCCAGTTAATGGATTCAATTTGCACAGCAAGGAGAAAAAAGACAGTCCAAGAGTTTCATAAACTGTCACCTTCTCACACCCCTTTGCAAAAAATCTATCCTTCATCCTGTTTTCTGTGTCCTTAAACTTCCAGGAGCTAATGGAATTGTCACAAGGGAAAATCCCAGGTTACTAAGAAGAGGCATTTAATAGCCTGTTCCTTGTCTTGAAATCAATCCATTCATTCCCAGGGCAAAGCTACCACTGTTAGATGGAGAACCTGATCATCCTTTGGGATCCATGGAAAATGCAGGCAATTTTCTCCTCCCTGGCTCTTTCTCTGAAGCTTTGTCCTGTCAGGCAGCTGCCTGTGGCTCCCAGACTTCACAGGAGGTATCCTTGAAAGTTCAAGCAACAGGACACGAGTCTGTACATGAACTAAAGCATAAGATCAAGTGTCTTTATAAAAATTCTTACAAGATGCTTCAGGAAAAGCCTTTAGGTTTGCTCTAACTTATGTTTCCATTTATTTAAGTCCTTAAAATATGACTTTAATTCTGAATTAATTTAACCTTTCAATGTCGAGAAGGGGATGCAATAACCAAATGAGGTGGCTTTGGGTATTTAATGAGGTACCAGTGTGTTCCAGTTTTACCCTGCATTACATCCCACACCTCTTGAGGGAAGAGCAGAAGATGCCACTGGCTCCTGCTGTCAGAGAGAGCAGAATCAGGTGTTTCTGACAGCAATATAATAACATTTCTTTTGTCCAGCCATGGGAGGGTGTGGGGCTATTAACACTTCACCAAAATCATAAAGGAGTCTATTAATTTCTTCCTCCAACCAAACCCAGTAACAATAACAACAAAACCCCTGTAGGAGCCCTGCTCTAAACAACAAGTGGACAGACTGAACTTGTGGAAGAGCTTCAATGAATTTTCCAGGAGAAAGCCAATAAAAAACTCATTGTGTCTTAGAGTAATTCATATTGTTTTGTAGTCAGCAGCTGATAAAAAGAGAAGCTCGTGCACTAATTAGTTTGGAGCGAGGAAGAATGGGATCATTTCCCTGCTGGGAGCCATGAAGTATTTAAATCACAAGTCCCACTTGGATTTACGACGGGAGAAAATTTGAGGATAGTATTCCTCAAGGACACAACCAGGACTCCCTGTTTGGCGAAATCAGTATCCCGTTGATAAAGCTGAAGTTCCAAGTGTTTCTTTAGCCTTTGGATCCTGTCATGGAGGAACTTTGCTACGGCTTCGAGCAGGAGGACCCAGCGGCCGAATTCCTCCTGTGGGACCAGGCGGATCGCGATGCCCAGCTGGAGAACTTCATGCTGGCCTGGCCCTGCCTGGGGCCGCTGCAGGAGGGCCGAGCAGAGGGTGGTGGAGCGGATGGTCCCTCATCCCCACTGCAGCCCCCCATCCAACCCCGGCAGCGCCGCGCTGCCAACCTCCGGGAGAGGAGGAGGATGCTGGGCATCAACGCGGCCTTCGAGCGGCTCCGCTGCCATGTGCCCACCTTCCCCTACGAGAGGCGCCTCTCCAAGATCGACACGCTCCGCTTGGCCATCGCCTACATCGCGCTGCTCCGGGACATCCTCCTGTCCGGCTGTGAGCCCAGGGCCTACGTGGAGCAGAGCCTGAGGAGTGGGTGGCAAAGCCAAGCGCTGGCAGCCTGGAACACCAGCGGTGAGTGGCAGGAGGGTCGTGTTTTTGGGGAGCAGAATAGCCTCAGTGGGACACACAAGGGTCATAGATCCAACTCCTGGCCCTGCACAGGACTCCTCAACAATTCCACCCTGTCCCTGAGAGCATCGTCCAAACCTCCTGGAGCTCTGGCACCACTTCCCTGTGGAGCCTGTTCCAGTGACCAACAACGCTCCAGAGGGAGAACCTTTTCCCAACATCCAACCTAAACCTCTCCTGACACAACTGCCGCTGTTCCCTCAACCCTGTCAGAGCAATGCTGTGAAGGTCCATCCAATTGCTTTTGAGCACCCACTTGTCACATTTAAACAGCTCTGATGGCACAGAAATCACCTTCAAAAAATTGTACTAAACTCACGATCAAAAATGAAAAAAGTTCGATTTCTTCTAACCTTCTTTTGAGGAAGAGTTTTTCCTAAAAAAATTAACTCTCTAGACTCAACTTACTAAGCTCATGGGAATGTTTCCTTTTACAAACAAGATGGAAGGTTTTTATTCTCAGAATATATTTTTAGATATTCTGTGCAAAATTCTTCTTCTGCGGTGGAAGCTGAGGGAGATTTTCACTGTTTTCTTTACAAGTTTTCTTCAGCTTGTGCTTGACTAACAAAAACACCTGGCTGTGCAAACAAACAGCATTTAATTTCTTAAAACACATATATTCCAGTAACCAGTAGTTACAGCTCAGCATATAAACCAGGATACACAACACAGAGCATTCAAATTTCAGGTTATTTCCAAAGCATTGGGGAGTAAATACCCATTTGCAATTTATATTCTTATGTAATTATTTCTATTTGAAAGTGAAGGGCTGTTATTCTGTTTTCTTTTTGGCTTGTACTTTATCCTGGTTAAGTGGGATGAATTTAGTCCTTTCTTGTGCCAGAATATGTTATCATGCCACTTTATGGTGAAGATGGGAAGTTCTCCAAGTGCCCAACACAGATTTTGTGCTACTCAGAGCAGCAGTTCTGCTGACAAGCCATTGATCAAACCTCTCTTGGGCACAGAGAATATTTATATTTTATTGTCCTGCTTTTAATAGATAAACAGGTTTTTAAACAACACATTGGGATCACCTCTATTATCAGGCTTGGTTAACTCATATTCCTGAAGAGCTCCACTTCGAAAGAACTCAATGAATGAGGCTCCTCTTCCGGAGAGGGTGATTAGTTGACCTCTTAAATGCTAATTTACATGTTTTAAAAGTCTTTCCTGTGTTTCCTTTTTTCTCTCGTTCTGTGCAGACCTCACAGCCCGTCTGTCCTGGGTAAAATGGGATTAATGGGATCCAAAAGAAAGGCCTTGAAAGGCAGCAGATTTCAAAAGCTGCTGGGGCTCAGCTGTTCAACTCTCAGTGCTGCAAATAAAAACATGGCACTTACAACCCCAGCCGTTGTTCCAGATGATTTTTGGATTGTTTTAATTCAGCACCATTTAGGACCTCCTGCTTCTCTTTCTTCCAGTTTCTCACACGCTGACCAAGCTGCCCTTGCATGGAAACAACAAAACATTAAAAATCATTTTTGAGCAAATCTCAGTGACCTGATGCTGCTCCAGCAACTGAAAGGCTCTGATAAACTCTTCCAACATGGAATAGCACCCTGCAACAAAACAGTGGGTTCACACTTGGTAAATGATTAGCAATGACTTGTTTTTTCACAGAAGAGCCACAACCTTTTGTGGGAGGGGTTTAATAGTATCAAAAATAAAACCATGGAGAAAAACTGCTTGTGACATCATTCTCCCACAGTACCTGGAAGTCCCACATCAGGAGGGTGGTTTTGTTCCTGTTGAACTCCCGTGGTTTTAGGGGGAACTGGAGAGGAAAAGGGGCCTTTGAAGGGGAAACTGTGAAGAGCTTTTTTAACTTGTCGATTTCTCTGTCAAAGCATAAAGGGGGAATTTCATCTGAAATGCACCAATGTATTTCAGTCAGTTCAGAGTAAAAGATTTATTCATGTTGGAATTTGATGATGACTCTGAGCTTGGAAGAATTGTAGCCAATAAATCCTGCAGCAGGATATGCAAGGATTAGAGTTTGGGTTGAAGTCAAAAGCAGGAGTAACGTTTCTTTTGGGAGGTAAAACTCTAATTTTGGGCTCTGGAGTCAGTAATTAGGAGTCAGTGCATTTATTGCCACCACTAAAACTGGTGAAGCTGTTTCTCCCCTGCTTTGACTCCAGTGTCATTCCATCACCTTCAGTGGAGCCACGTGTGATTTATGCTGATTTATCCTGGCTGGAGGGGACTGCCCAAGCTACCTGGAGTGTGACAGGCTCTTTCAGCTCAGAGCTGCTGAAGCAAAGGTTGCTTTTTTGGGGGGTGACGTGTTAAATCTTTAGGGTGCTAAAATGGGGAACGCGTCACAGCATCAGTTCATTAGTATCATATAAATAAAAGCAAATAAAGAGGATATCAGCTCTGAAGGAAGCCAAGCCATTCCTCCTTTCCTATGGCTCTTTTCCTGCTAAACAGTACAAAAGCAAATTGGCTCTTCAGGAGTTTTTTCCAGGAAAGCTGTGGCTGAACAGCTTCTTGAGGACAAATAGCACATCTGTCCTTAAGCAATCCTGCCTTTTCCTGACAGAACATCAGCTCCTGGAATTGGACCACAAGGCAGAAAGACCCAGGGACAATGATTTCATGTCAATCCATGATCCATGGCTCTCTCCTGGAAGCTCTGGCTCATTCCCTGTGTCGTGGTTGATGAGGATTTGTGCTTTCCTGTAGTTGGCAGCAGAGTGGGATTCTCAGCCGGGGAATTCCTGGTATTTACCCTCATTTTTCTGTTTCTTCATCTCACCTCCTGAACCCTGAAATTTTATTCCAGCTAGAGAGTTCCCTTAAATTATACTAATTCCATGACGCACACACGACACGAGTGTAGAGCAGCCCAAAGCCCAGATCAGAATTTTAGGATGACTTTATAAAGCCTATGAGAGGCTCTTCGGGTCCCTCAGCACATTCCCAAATAGGGAATCTCAATGCAAACCTGGTTCGGGAGACACGGTCCACCTTCCAGGTCTTTCCAGCTCTTCTTCCTCTGCAACACAGCCAAAGTTGAGCTCTGCTTTTCCTTTGTCCTCTAACAAAGCAGCAGGATCCCCTCCTCAGACATTCCACAGCCAAACCCCTTATGGAATGATGCCAGGAGGTGCTGAAGAATAGTACCTTCATATTGCAACTTCTGAGGACCAGCAGAGGGGCCCATCAACAGTAGGAGAATTGTTCATTCCAAACAGTCCCTGTTTCCAGCTCGCCAGGGTCCCTGCCAAGAAAAGTGAGAATTATTTGTTACACCTCCCTCCTTCCAAAACTAAACTGCTGCCCGTTTCTGAAACAATACATCCATCAGCCTGGAAACTCTGGAACAAAAGAAATCACATTCCCATTGTGAGCCACTCTTTTGAGAAGGTGTTGGTAGCGATTTTCTTCCAGGGACAGAGTTGGGGGTGAAGGGAAAATTTGGTTTGTTTGGGTTTTTTTTTTGCCCACAGCTGAAAGTTTCATTTCTGAGCAACCTAGTCGAGTGGAAGGTGTCCATGCTGTCTATTGGAAATCACAGAGTCCCAGAATGGTTTGGGTTGGAAGGGACCTTAAAGATCATCTCATTCCTACTCCTTCCACTATCTCAGGTTGCTCCAAGCCCCATCCAAGCTGACCTTGGACACTTCCAGGGATGGGGCAGCCACAGCTTCTCTGGGCAACCTGTGCCAGGGTCGCTCCACCCTCACAGGGAAGGGATGGAACGGGAGTAAGTAATTCCTCGGGAGGAAATCCATGTGTAGGCACCCAGGATATTGCCATGGGGGTTTCCAGCGAGCCCTGACCTCGGGAGGAGCCTCCCAAACCACATCAGCTCCTTTTGTGGGAATAAAGTGCAATCACCACCTCGGTGGCTAATTTTAGATGACTCCCACCCAGCCTGTTTGTTCAAGTCCAAGGCCATCTGCACAGGGAAACTCCAGCGCCAAAACGATTCCAATCTCAAAAATAACCCCTTGCCAGGAGAAGGGGGAAGGAGGGGGCTGGAATAAAAGCAGATAATTTTGTTTTTTTGGATTGGCAATCCAAGCCTGCGAGCCGGGGGGCTGTGGGAGCAGAGGGAAATCCAGCTGCAGGCACTGCCCTCTCGTGGCCCAGGATTCCAATTCCGCCTTTCCAAAACCGGTGGATGATCCCTGCGAGTGTCCCTGCTCCGGGAAAGGGGATCACCTCAGGCAATACAGGGAATAGAAAGGTGTTACGAAAAATACATCTAAAGTTTCGGCACCTTGTATCTCTGTGTATGTCTCTCTCCAATTGGATTATGTTTTCTGTCTCTTCACCCCAAATCCTTATGTTTTATTTTTCTGAAGTAATTTTTCTGCATCTCTTGACCTTCTCTCTGTGTCCTTGTTTACACCAAGGATGCAGAGAGAGCCTGAAATATTCATAATATTAATGTTTAAGCCTCACAATGCTCCCTTTGGATGCTAGAAGAAATGGGGGTAGTCCTTGCAGAGCCCCTGGGGGAGCCGATCCGCGCTGAGCTGCCACCCAAAGCCCCTGGGCAGAGCATCCAGCGACCCTCAACAGTGTGAGGAAGCAGCACAGCTTTCCCTCTCCCTCTCCTGCGAGCTGCTGCGCTGCGGCCAGACGCCTCTTCCTCTCCTCCCAGCCTCCTGGATGGCCAAGCCATCTCCTCGGAAAGCACTTTCCAAAAATAATCCAGCTGAGACAGACACCGAGCACGGAAAATGTGAGGCCGAGCCGGTCCCGTTGGACGCTGCTGCACATGAGTGGAAACGGAGCAATGGGAAGGGTGATGCCAGGATGGCTCTCGAGAGCCTGCAGCCCTGTCTCTTGGAAATGTGGGGCAGGGAAAGAAGGAATAATAAAACCTCACACGCAGAGATCAGCAATTGTTATCAGGCATGAGGTGACATCCACCTGGTGGCCTTTCCTTGCAGCCTGTGTTTCCCAGTGCTCCCAGTTTCCCTCTCTGCTGCCCTTGCAGTGACCAGTCACTCTGGCAGAGGAGTTTTATCAAACCCCAGTTCCTAGATCACGGATTTCAGCTGGGATTCCCAGAGAGGAACTTATCGAAATGACCACAAAGCTCCTCAGGAGGGAACCTGATCCCAACACCCCCGACGCTGAACTGCAGGAGAGATTTCCCAAACTCCCAGTTAGGCTGTTCTCCGGAGGACAATAAAGTTATATGAACTGTAATAACTATTATTGGATGTTATAGCTCCAGACCCAGCCAGGGAGTTGATCCAAGACCTGCTTTTCAACAGCTATCAAATCCTCCTGAAATCAGGTACCTGCATTTCAGACCTGCAATTCCCAAGGTTTCCCACTTGCTGCTGCAAACACTTCTCTCCTTGTGCTGCCTAAAACACCACAGATATTTCTCCTACCTTCCTCACTGCCCCCACCCCACATTTTCCTCCTCACACACCAATCCTCACAAAGTCACACTGGATTTAAGTGTCCTGACAGGAAAGTAAAATTTCCCAGCCAGCTGAAGTTGTTATACTGATTTTTTTTCCTATTTAACAGACTGATTTCCAGCATTTCTGCTCCTAAATCCCACTTTATCAATCCAGGGAAGGGACAAAGCACATGTTTAAGCATAAGCATGGCTTATATTTAAATTAGGCTGAGCTGAAGTCAGGCTGTGATCAGCACAAAGGATAAACTCCTGTGTCGGGTTGCATCAACACCTTGCATCCAGGAGTTTTCCTCTCTGCTCTTGGAATATCTGCTGCACTCACATCAGCCTTTTCCAGGCAGGTAATATTATCAGCCCATTTCCAACAGGCACCATCCAATTCTCCCTCTGGCACCACAGGGTGGGATTTCTGCCACATCCCGACAGGAATTTCAGGCTCAGAAATATTGCACTGCCCCAGCAGAGTGATGGATCTGCTTCCAGAGGGGGAGAAATCCCTGAGCCCAACAAAAACCAGGAAGAAAAATGGTCTTTCAAAAACTTGATTTTCCTTTCCCACATCCTAATTTTCCTGTGCCTCTCACATCCTTGTGAGCCAGTCCTGGGGCAGCTCTTCCACAGCAGAACTATTCTCCTTGGGGTAAAGCATTGGGAAAACAAGCAATCCCAAGCCAGAGCTGAAATCCAAGCGCTCTGCAAAGTGAAAGTAATACATGGCTGGTGCCTTCCCAGTGAATTAATAATGTTAAGAGTCGATGGCAACTTCACAATCCCATAAAAGTGGAAAATTAATTCAGCAGAAGGAGTTGGCAAAGCCTTGAAGGTTTTGCTGATTGAAAAAATAATTAGAAATTATCGTTTTTTCAGGTGTTTTAGATAATATGGGAGAAGAATTGCAGCCTCCCAAAATAACTTGGAACATTGTAATGATCTTAAGCTTGGTTAGTTTGTTGTTAAAATGTGCTGCACTTACCTTTTGATAAAATGAAATATTACGCATGGAAGAGCTGAGCTGAGCTGAGCTCTCTTCTGAAGCTGATCAGCCCAAATAGTTAGGAGTGAGTTTAAATTCTTAATAATACTGATCTTTTCCAAGCAGTAAAAAGCAGTTTAAAAACTGCATTAAAACAAATATTCAGGGAATTTAATTCTTCACTAACATATAAACATAAAATACTCCTAAAAATATTATCACTGCTTAAATATATTCAAGACCCAGCAAAGGAAGTGATTTTTGCCTTGTTTGCATTTTCTTTCCCACTTCTTTTCCTTTGTGATTTCTGTTACCTTGCTATTTCTTCCTAGCTCAAGTTCACAGCTGCAGGGGGAGCTTTTTCTCTTTTCCCTCCCTGCTTGAATCCAGAGGTGAATTTCATGGTTGTGGCTGTCTCCCAGTCTCCAGAGCTGAGAAGAAAGCTCCATGACTTCCCTTCCGTACCAAATGTGCTGGAGCAGATCAGTGCATTGGAATATCAAACTTAAAAGAAAAACAATCAAAAACCCCAAACTCCAGATTTCAGAAGACCAACCAGATGCCTCAGGAGGGCAAATATCTTGTTCCTCTTTAATTAAAAGGTACAGCAAATAAAAATCTGGGGTTAATTAAACAGCAGGAATAGAAGATGTTATCTCCCCAAGCCACTGCCGTGGTGAATTAACTCCTGCCAGGATTATTTGTGTTTAACCCCCCCCCAAACCCAACCTAAACCCGGCCCACAGAAGCAGAATTTACTTTCCAGGAGAATATTTATGTGCTCCAAGATTGAGGCAGCAGCTCCAGAGCATAAACTCATGGGGCAATGGTTTGTACTGGCTTAGGCTGAGACTAAAATGGGTCCTGTACCCAGTGGATATTGGCCGACACATTTGGGCACATTTATGCTTTGCTTTACAGTCAGAGAGTTTAATTAGAGTGTTTAATCAATTCCCAATTTCTAACTAAGACTTGACCAGACATTTACTCCAGTTCCACAACTCCCAGATTGCTGGAAAAATCCCACTGTGGCTAAGACACCCCCAAGCAGGGTTAAGTGCTGGCTTTTCCATCCCAAGCCAGGACTGAGCCTGCTTGTAAAATGCTGCAGGTGTGTTTATTGCAATCATCTCTGACTAAAAAGAAACAGGTCCAGGGGGCTTAAATATAATTAGCATGAGCTACACTCCTGCTTTAATCACTACCTTGCTGGTTAATATAATCAAGAAGGTAAACAAACAAGGATTAACTGCATTAAATTAAAAAATATATATATTTTACTGGGAAGCTCACAAAGGA
Source organism: Serilophus lunatus (assembly GCA_013399895.1). NCBI lineage: Eukaryota > Metazoa > Chordata > Aves > Passeriformes > Eurylaimidae > Serilophus > Serilophus lunatus. The sequence continues at coordinate 154,451 of VXBA01002468.1, forward strand.
ATTTTGTTTTGTTCCACTGCTCCAGAGCATTCTTTTATTTCTGTGCTGCAAATTATTTTTAACATAAAAATACTTGCCTTGGAGAAGACCTTTCCATAAAGAAAGACAAAAGAAAACCCCCTTTATTTTTTTTTCATATTCAACTGCATTTTGCTCTTTGGTGGCATCTTCCACCAGGAGATATTCCAGCACTTTTCAAATGTTTAATTTGGCATCAGATTCACGATAGCACTGGGGTAACACACCTGCTGCTCTGAGAATTCAGCCAAGCTGGTATGTGAGACAGAAATCCAGTGTTCCCAAATGTCCTCGTGTTTTGTTGGAATGACTGTGGCTGGACCTGCTTTGTTTGAGCCGGGAAAATGCCTGAATCTGGAACTGAGTTTGGACACGGAACAGGATCTTTTGCCTTTATCAGGACACAGGACAAGTTCCCCCATGAAATAACCCCTGATTTCACAGGGCAAACTGGTTTTAAGCCGCACCTAAACACAGGAAACGCTCTTATCAGCAGAGATAGAGGCATTTAACACACGGCTTGCTGCCCTTCCCAATTTTCACATTCCCAAGGAAAAGCCTGGATAAATCCAGGCACGTGGATATAAATCTGTTTGGATGTGTCCACAGTGCCCATCTCCTTGCAGAGACAACAAACAGCCTCGACTCTCTCCTCCTGTTTCCAACCTCTGCTGTACTCCAGCCCTCGGGATCTCCCGTGGATCTCTCACACAACCCCTCCAGCTCTCCCGGAGAAGGGGAAGCCAGTTCTACTGGAATCTTTATTGATCCAGGATGTGCAGTACCTGACTGAGCAGCTTTTCCTTGGAATAAAGGCACTTTTTGTGCAAGTTTCCTGGAGTGCGGTGCGCGGGGGTTGAGAGGAAAATAGGAGCTGGTCACGGTAACGGCACACGGGGGGTCCCTCCCAGGGCCTCCCCAGCACAATTTCAAACATTTGGCACTATTCTGGATTTTTTTAAAAACTACATTGTAACCTGGAGGGAAAAAAAAAAAAAAGAAGAAGAGAAAACACACGTTTGCAAATAAACATCGACCTTCCCACGGCGAAACTCCAAGGAGGAGGAGGAAAACAGGAGAAGGAAAGATTCCTCCTCAAATCCTACCTTTTAGAAGCACCATAAGAGTCAAAACAGGTTATAAAGGTGCTTGTGGAGAGCTGAGACCATGAACCTGGAAAGCATTAAAGCTTAGGACTGAGTTTTACACGGGGCGAGCCCAATTCCGCAGCGATTTGGTTGATAAGAAGCGGGTTTATTCCCTCAGAGCAGCTCCCTGAGCTCAGGGAATCTTTAGATTTAATATTTCAACTTAGATAAAAACCTCCGCGAGGTCCCTGCCACAGTTCAGAGGGTCTTAACCCGAAATAAAGCCAGGTTCAAACACACCTCTCCACTATGTCAGAGATGAAGCTGCAGCCTAAGAAATGCCCTGACCTGCTTGAAAATTGCAGCTTTTGCAAGGGAATAGTCAATCACCTCTCCTAATCTAATGGCTGGTTGGAGTGTTTATCCTAAGTCTAATTACAACTCTAAATTTAATTAGAATTCTAATTCTATGTCCAAGTCTAATCAGAATTCTAAGTCTAATAAGAATTCTGAGTCTAATAATAATTCTAAGTACAAGTTTAATTTCATGTCCAAGTTTGATCAGAATTCTAAGTCCAAATAGAATTCTAACTCCAAGTATAACTCTATGTCCAAGTCTAAATATAATTCTAAAGTCTAATAAGAATTCCAAGTCTAATTATTATTCTAATTCTAAATCCAAGTATAATTATAATTCTACATCCAAGTCTAATCAGAATTCTAATTAAAATTCTAAGTCCAAGCATAATTATAATTCTATGTTCAATTCTATTCAGAATTTTAAGTCTGATCAGAATTCTAAGTCTAATTGTAAATCTAATTAGATTTCTAATTCTAATTCTAAAAAATGAAATTGAATGTACCCTTCCCAAAAATAAATGTGAAATTTTCCTCCCCAATCTCTGGAATTCCAGGAGCCAAACCGTGATTTTACACCACGCTAAAAGCACTTTGTAAAACCTGTGGTTACTTTCATTTCTAACCGATGGTGTTTTCTGACTTCTCAGCCCTAATTTTGGACTGAAAATGCAGAAAAAAAAACCCCAACCTTTTTTTTCCATAGAAAAGTTAGTTTTGTTGCAGAAAAAAAACACCCCATCCTCAATCTCTAAAAGTGATAATTTTTAAGAGTAACTGAAGAGGATAAAAATTTGAAACAGAAGTCCTGTCTCTGCCTCTCGTCATAAGTCAGACCCTGGAGCTCATCTGCTCAGACAGACAAAAAGGTGAATTTAACTCCAGCTATCCAAAAGCAAATGTCATCAGAGGAAATTCTGTTCCACAGCCGAGGATTTTTCCCTGCAAATACATTGTGTCAGGAACAACTTGAGACTTAAGGCAAATACGAGACATGGCCAAGCTCGGCTTTGAGGCCAAGAAATATCCATGCCCTGTGTGGGGGTCTTTTTAAGTAAAAAGCTGCTCAAAATTCAAATAATATTCAAATTATAGGCTGATCACTCAAGATAAATCCCAGCTCTCACTGGAAACATTAGTTTCAATATCTGCCCCTGGAAAAAGATCTGAGGTGTTTATGAGGTGAAACCTCATTTTGTTGAGGTTTGCTCATTCCTGGGGTGATCTGGAGCAGGGATGGGAGGGCCAGAGCTTCTGGACTTGAGTTGATCCACATAGAACATGCTACCCATCCCTCATCATCCACAGGGCATCCCCCAGTGCCACTCCAGAGGGGCAAAATGGGCCTTTTCCACTCGTTTTTAGGGCAACAAGCATTTGTTAGAACACAAGTGGAATTTTTCCAAAGCAGTGATTTCTACAGGAACAGAGACAGATCGCTGAAGGTTTTTGGAACTCCTGCTCTCCTGGCATCTGCCAAAGCTCGAGGCTTTCCACCAAGTCTAGCAGGAACTTCCAAACACTGTTAAAACAGGGAATGGGATGATCTATAAGGCTAAAACCAAATCCTTGTTGATCCTTTCAGTCGTGTCCTTGAGTCTCCAGAGCAAAGTACCGATACTCCCCTTCCCACAGCTCCCTGGAACACCCCAGAAGGCTTCCCCAAAGGGAATCCATGATGTTTCATGGATGGGGATAAAGGCAGGAACAGAAAAAGAGATGGTTGGGGCCCATTTCAGCAAGAGAAAAGTAGGGTTGGTTCAGAAGTTGTCACTTTCTGATGGTGGGGACCAAAGCACATGTGAATGCGCTTTAAAACACCAGGATGACTCCCAACCTCCCAGAGCTGGGATCAGGTGGAAAAATATGGCAATTAACAATAATTTCTGGAGCTCTGAAAATTCGTGGAACTGAGATAAATTGAGAGTCAGAGAAAGTTTTATAATCCTGTCCTTTCAGTGCCCATGACAGCGTTGTTAGCAAGAACACCCCCATAAAGGACCAAAACAAACCTCTCTCTTGAGACCTTCACAGTAAGAAAACGTGGATCCACTCCTGTTGAGCCTGAAACAAACCACTAATATTTCTCCCACTTATTTCCTCCCCACCCCCATTCTAGAAAATGTTCATTTTCTGATCCATTTCTTTAAATTTTTGTAAGGATCCTTCTACTGTTTCTAATTTAACAGGTCACCCTCATTTATGCCCCAAAGCAGAAAACCAAAAAATTGAGTGAAAACAAGAATTAAATAAAATATAGAAAAAGGGATTAATTGAATGGATTAAAATTCTGGTTTTTAAAAGCTGTGTTGTGACAAAAGAAAATGTAGTTTAGTTTGGCAGTGTAAATCAGGGGATCAACAAAATTCTCCTGTGCTTTCTTAGGTGCTTCAGCAAGAGCTTTGTAAATCATTTATCTGGGGGCTTGGTGTTGCACCTACCTTTTTCTTCACAAGAAAAATCCAAGAAATCATAAATATTGCTTGAGTTAACTCAAACTTCTTCTTCTTCTTTTTTTTTCTTTCTTTATTCCTTAAGCAGGAAAACAGCAGGAAAAGAACTGTTTGGATCAAACACAACATTTCATTGTATCTGAAACAAAATGTTTTAGTTTTGGCTTGGGGTGAATTTTGCACTATTTAAAAACATAACATTTGACCAAATTTTGCTTCATAATATCTTGTTGAAATACAAATATTTCCCTTCTAAAGCTTCAGAAATAACCCAGTTTTAATGAGAGGGAGCCCCACCCTTTTCAGTTTGGTTTAACTTAGCTTCAACACCAACTCACAAGTAGTTTTTGTCAAACTAAAAAATGGGCCCATCAGCTCAACATCTTGTGGACTCTGTTTTCAGGAGAAGACAATGAGGCCCTGAGGTGAATTTTGGGTGCTTGACTTGGGGTACCTCGAGCTAAGTGATGGAGGAAGATGCTGAGAAAAACTCAATGATCAATGTTATTGTTATTATTGTTATCATCATCATCGTCGTCGTCGTCATCATCATTATTATTGATATTATTGATGTTGTTATGGGGGCCTGGATGCTGCTGGTTTGGACATTGAACCGCCAAAAAAATGCAGGGAACAAAACATTCACTCCTGGTCTCTTTGGATCTTTGGCTTAAAAGTTCTTTCCTTTGGCCTCCTCCTTCCCCATCAGCAGCTCTTGCACCCTACAATCGATGGCCAAGAACAGCAGGAAGAGCTGATCATCCCCCCCCAGGACTAGAATATCTGTTCTGGCTCTGGAAAACGTGCCAGTATGGTCAGGGAGATGGAAAATAATATGAAACACTCTCTAGCAGCGTGTGGTGTAGAGACGTTGAAACCCACCGTAGTCATTGACTCCCAGATGGTCAAATGAACAACATGTTTCTATTCCTGTATTTAATTAAATCTTAATTATGCCACCAACGGGGTTCAAAACAGCATTATGAAACAGCTTGCATGGATCCCAAACTCCCATTGGCTGAGGAGGCTTTGAACTTGGGGAATTATCTCTCCCAAAAAAGCGCACACGGCAGGGCTATAAAGCCTCTTTGCCAGGCAGCACAAAGCCCCGCTTGGAGATTAAAAGAACACACTCAGCTCAAGATACGGAGAGGGCAGACTTCAAATTCCCGGTTGGAAGATGCTGGGAGTGGGTAGGAGGGAGACTTTCCAAGCTTTACTCCATGGAGGCTTTGCCTCTTACCTTTGTTGGTCCGTGGATAAAACGGACTCAGAATAAATTACAATCAACCAGCCCTAATTTAATTCTTCCACCAGCCCATCACGTGAGTTAATTCAAAGCAGCTGCCTGAAATACTCCTTTGATTTGTCTCTTTTTTTTTTTTTTTTTTTTGAGTTGTTGTTGTTGACAGAGGGCCCTTTATTGAAAAGAAATATTTTGGAGGGTCTTTCTCTTTCATTTTTAACGTGACATCTAAAACAGCTTGGAATTGCACTTTCCCAAGGAGCCCAATGTTTTTGCACTGGGAAGGCCCAGCCTAAATTCATCTCCCAAGCTGTTCTTCCAGTTTTTAATGCAATTTCAAAGTGCTTTCCAACTTGACATTCAGAGCAGTGATTAGCTGCCCCTTTCCCACTCACAAGCATCGTGTGGACACACCTCAGAGCATCCAAGGTTCACTACAAGTCACAGGTTCAGCAAAAAGCACGAAGGACATTAAAAATAAACTATTATCAGATTCAACTTTTATTCAACCTTTATTCTTTACTTTTATACAACTTTCCTACTTTGGCAATGTTTTGTGGATACCTACAAACCTCACTAACAACCAAAGTCTTGGTCTGAAAAGATACTTTTTCTGCGCAGATCAAGGCAAAAGAAGGAAGATTATCTCATTGCATTTGAAATTTTCTCCTTTGAGGGACTAAAATTCAAGCCACTCCATTGAAAATCGTTAGGAAAAAAGGGTAAAATGCATCTCTGTTTTTTTATGGAAGGTGATCAGAGCAAGTAAGGCAGAGCCTCTGTGTGGATTTACAACTCAAAATTAAAGTTTGAAAAGCTATGAGAAAGAAAAACAGAAAATGAAAAAATAAAAAGAGAAAGCCCCAAAACTTCCCCACATCAAAATTTTCTGTCTAAAATCCATAATTTTTTGAGGGCTTGATTTCAGTGAAAATTCTGAACTTGCAAGGGAAGGTTTCAAATTTTAAACATTTTTCCTTCCTCCCCCCACATTTGGAGATATTTTTCACGATGCTCTCAATTTTCTACGGAAAGCAGAAAAGAGAACCCCTTTGATACTGCAAAAAGAGCCAATTGGGTGAGGGGAATTAAATGCACTAGGAACCCAAAATCTATTGGAATGTTCCATTAGGTTGGATCAGCTGCATTCAGAAAAAAAATCCCAATTGAAAATACAAATGTTCTTCAGGAACATGGAGAACGGGAAAACCCTGCATGGAAGAAACCCTGGCTTGAGACACCTTTGTGTGTGTGGACTGTAGAAGTCTCTAAAGTGTCCTAAATGCTGGATGCTCCCAGGAATATCCTGTTGGGATGCACCTACTCAAGAACAGAGGGTACCACCACCTTGCTGAGGTGACAGAAACCCTGGAAGAACTGCACATGGAAGCCTTTGCTCCCTTGGAGTGTCCTTTTGAAACAAAATATGTTTTTTTACACCCCTGACTCTCACTCTTTTATCTTCAACTTAATTTTCACTGATTGATCTTAAAAGGAGAGCAGAGTTTTTCTCGGCCTTTCCTTTTCTTTTCCCCAGTGAGGCCTCACGCTCCCTGAAATCCCCAAAATCGCTGACACAGTGCGCTCCTCCAGGAATCCAGAGTCTTTCCCACTGAGTTACAAGCTGCCAAGGAGGCTATATTATAACAAAAGGAGTTTTTATATCCTCCTGTAGGCAGAATGTTGGAAAATACCATGAAATGTGCATTATCTGAAGGGGATTTGTTGACGGTTAGAGTCAACTTCTTTAGGAAATTTCCAGCGGATCCATAAACACTCAATGGAGAGGGACAGAGACAGCAGCAGCGGTGCAGGCAGTGTCTGAACCCTCTTGGCCTCAGTCCTGGGATTTAATGCCTTGAGAACTTGTCCTTCTGAGTCACTGCAGTGAAGGAGCCAGGATTGCTCTTGTCACGTTGAGTGAGTGGCCTGAAATGAAGACGGGGATAGGTGAGGCATCTTCATCATGACACGGATGCCATCACTCCCTGGGGACCTCCCACAGGGACGTTGTTTAAAAATTAGAAGGAAAAATGACCCAGAAAAAAATAAAAGGGGTGAAGTTGAAGAGGCAAGATGAAAGAGAAGGGTGAGGAGGGAGAAATTTCAGGCAAATTTTAGTGGACTCAGCGGAGATGTCTCAAAGTGCTCCAGCCTGTCATAAAGAGGTCAAAGGTCCTTTTGGCATTAAATTCTTGATTAAGTCAATGAAGAGAAGAACAGCCTGCATTTTCCCCAGATCAGCACAATCCGGCCAATCCCGTATTTCCTCAGTTAGGCTCCAAAAAACAGGTGTTGTACGAAGGCAAATTGTGCCTCTCGGTGCTTTCTGCTCCAATGGTATGGAGTGAAATGCAGATTGTCACAGCAAAGAGGACACCAAATAGTCAAATTGAGCAGCCCAACTGATGAATCCAGAGGCTAAAAATTGAGCCGAGGGTAAATTTTTTTCCCTCTGTGTTTTAGATCGCTGACGAAGCAGGTTTTGTATACAGGCTGTCACACAAACCACACCATCCTTTACCTTGCGCTGATTTCCCTGAGCAGCAGCTGCTGAGAAAAGAAGAAAAAACGAAGGGAAACAGCAAATCTTCACATCCCTGAACTTAGACTTCAACCCTGAGTGATTCCTGCAGGTCCCTTGAGGGAAAACGACATGTTTCCCATACAGGCTTTTTCAGGGTAAACCCAAACTCTTTCAAGTAACTGTAGCTGTAAAACCAGCACCTTGTGAGTCACCGGCTGCAATCCTCACACATGGAGCTGCCAACTCCATCAGCATCCCCAGCTTTCCTGCTGAAGATTCAGGCCAACTGTGAGAGGGAGCTTCATCCCCCCTGGCTCCCGTCTTCCCAGGACATGCTCTCCCAAATCCTCCCTCTGAAGCCGATTCCTGGCACAAACTTGGGAATACGAAGGAGCCCTGTGAGATCTCCAGGTCCCAGTCCACAGCTTGCAAAGGAACATCAGGGCTGGCCAGACAAGGGAGCTGAGTTTTCTGGCTCCAAAAGAATCCCTTCCACGGTGCTTTCATTCTCAACTCCTTGCCAAGAGTGGGAGTAAGAGGGGAAAGGCTCTGTCAAGCACTGCCCCTCTTACAAGTTCATTTATCCTTTTACTCGAAAAGAAAAAAGGGGAAAAAAATCAGGAATTGCTTGATAATATAATTAAAATATATATATTCTCCTCTTCCTGATTTTCTCTGATTTTCTGCTGACAGGGAGACCCTCCCAAAGGAAAAGCAAGAAGGAACAAAGTAAGCGAGTGAATGAACTTGCCCCCAGATATCTTTCTCTGGTTGTCTCCTAAATGTAGAAGGAATTTATGTGAATATTTCAAAATGAAGCTTTGGATGGGGCTCCCTTCTTTTTAAGAATTAAGGGATAAAAATGCAACAAGTAATTTAATTGTTCTCTGGAAAAAAGTGTGGAGAACCTGAAAGAATTTTACACTAATTTCCAAATTGAAATATTTCATTGATCCGTTCTAGCTGTGAAACACCGAAGGGGAAAATATTCAAAATGCAACTTACGAAAAACGATGATCCCAATTTTTGTGCGAGACCGTTTTCCAGCAAAAACAATAATAAAGAAAAACAAGAACAAATCTTATCAGTGACATGTTTTGGTCCCTGCTATCCACAACAGCCTTTTTGTTTTTAACTCCAGAGATTTGTATCTGGGTCAAAAGCAGGACTGCCCTCCCTCCTCCCCCAGACAGGGTGAGCCTATCTTTCCTCAGGTTAGAACTGCATTTTGCAAAACCTCCTTGGGTCAGCGATTAGGCCGAGCTCAAGGCCAATTCATATTCCATATGAAGCCAGTCCAGTCCTAGAGACAAGCCAGAATATCAAATATACCCCCAAACTGGCCTATTTAATGATATTTAAAACATATGGCACAACAACGGCCTCCATGTTTCCAGAGCTTCACGTGTGCGTGTTGCTGGGACGCTGTGCTTTACAATGAAAATATTAGGACACGTTGGATCACCATCTCCCTCCCCCTTCCCCCTGCCTGGAAGGATTTCATCATGTGTCTGCTGGGCTCTGATTTTGTTATTTATCTCTGCTGAGTGTCTGACAGATGTTTGCTTGCACATTTCTACAGCACCAGCCTCGCTGCTGAGCTCACCGGGAGCCGGTTTGACCCTGCTGCCTATGGGGAGCAATCCTCCTGGGAAAGGAGCTGGCACCAACACCGGGGGGAAAAACGCCATCCCATCTCACTCCTCTACGCATTCTGCCATGCAGCAGAGTGAGGGTGGCAACGCAGACATGTGGCTGAGATCTGGGGGTGTCAGGGTTCATCAGCGGCCCTTCAGGATCTGAGCACATCTGAGTTGGTTGATTGGCCCAAAATTGCCATGGAAAAAGCCCATTTTTCTTCTGGCAGTGTTCTGTCAGCACAGGAAAGCACTTGAAAACCATCTCCTTACACATCCCTCAATTGCACATTATGTTTGATGCAATTTTTCCAAGGATTTCAGGTTAAAACCTCCCTCAGTCCTCCTCCCAGGAAATGCTTTTGCACAGAGCAAGAAGACTACAATAAAAGAGCAGCCACACTTTCAAAACTGTTGTGTCAGCAAGGTCAGACTCAAGTTTGATCCGTTGTAAGACTTGAAGTAAAAGCTGCAACACTGAGCTTCTGCCCCCCCCCTCCCCCCCCGATCAAACTTTTCCTCCTTCCTTTAGGAAGTTCTCAGCTTCCTTGAACACAAGTTATTTCTTCTATTTGCTTTCTCAATCAATTTGGCAGTGAAAAATCCAAACAACAAAACACAAAAACCAAGCAGGGAGCAGCTCCAATTACAAAATATCAGAGCTCTGGTTGCACAACATGCCGTGAGACGCTGATGTTCCAAGCTTTTCATTTAGGCTTTACCTCGTAAACTCGAAGGTATGTGTCCCACCAGCCATGCCAAACGTTTGGAAAGTGTTCCTTGTGCTTGCGTGGCGAGGAACTGGAGATCTTGGAGAACTTGGCTTTCTATCAGCCACTCAAATCTCATCGCTCCCAAGGTGAGGCCAATCCAGAGGGGATGGAAGTGAGACACCTCGTCCAGTGCTGCGACCGAGTTTTCTCTCCTCCTCAGATGGCTTTCCCTCTTTTTTAGGCAGAGGGGAGACCTGTCCAGTGGACAACGGATTTTTATGGACACAACCTCTGTTTGTGTGCCTGTGAGCAGCTTGGTAAAGAGTTTGCGTGAAAATCAGATGGTTTTATTGGGATTTATCAGAAATGTCCCACCAGCCTTCTGGGAAGGCCCCCAAAAAGAGTGTCTGGAAGTGTTTTCCCAGTTTCACTGTGGATTTGTACTGTTCCCAGGATGTCACTCTTGAGCAGCTCCTTTAGGTTAGAATGTTAAAGGAACCTTGTAAACTCACCTGTTTTCCACCTCCCCAGTCATCCCAGCAGTCAATGAATCATCTCTCCTGCTTGGATTTGAGTTTACACCCAAAATGAGCTGCACTTCCCCCTTAATTCTCTACCATCCCCAAGCAAACGGTTTATCCCACTGCTTTCCCCTTCTCTCAGTAGGAATCCATAGAATCATTTAGGTTGGAGAAGACCTCTGAAATCATCATCCAATGTCGCCCCTTATCCCAACCCCAAAATATCTCCCTTCCAACAAGGGGCAGAACTACAGCAGAGCTGCATTAAAGCCCACCACACACATCTATTTTCAGAGCTTAGAGTGATTTCTACATCTTGATACTTCCAGAATTCCCTCTAAATGAAAGGCTGGATCCCGAAAATCAAGCCTTTGAAGCCACCTCAACCCGTTATTGCTTTTTCAGAGACTATCAAAACTCTACAGATGGTTCTGTCACAAGTGCAACACTTTCGGTGTCTTCCCCACACACAAAACATTAGCCAGCTCATAGAAAGGATCCTCCAGCTCCATTTCCTCCATGTGTTATTTTTATGTATCTTCCAGGGACTAGAGAATTTGAATTTAATAAGTGTGGGATATGGAGCACTATTAAGGCTTCAAAGCAACAATCAAGCCCCAGTGATGGATCAAAGGGCTACAAAAATATTGCAGGGAATGACTGACCCTTCAGGAGCCCAGGACATCACTACTGGATCCCTTCTGCAGCCCCTTTGGAAGGACAGAGTTACCAAAGGTCTCTGCAAAGCCTGCTGAGAGCAACATAAAACTTTTCTGCTGACTCTGCGAGTTGTGGATCAGACTCTGAGTCACCTGACAGAGCTGGTAGTGGAATCCACAGTAAACTTGATCCAAAAGCTCTGGAGAGAAGGAAATGAAACATCACAAGAGTATTGAGGCTAGAAAAAAAATACAGCAAAGCTCAACTGATAATGAAAAAGCTGGGGGAGGTTCAGGCTGGGGACAGGTATGTTTTATAGAATTCCAGAATATTCTGAGTTGGAAGGCACCCACAAGGATGGTGGAGTCCAGCTCTCCTCCTTCAATGGCTAAATGCAAGTTAAAAGGCATTTTGAGCTAAAATACACAAAAATGCAATGTTTGCAGGTCATGGTGCAAAGGGAGTGGTGCATGGTGCAGTGGTTTGGGTTTAATTCAAGGATGGAAGTTAGACCAGCAAGGCTTGGGATACCTGAGGGGGACCTGTAAGAAATCTGGGGAGGGACTTTGGATAAGGCTCTGCAGGGACAGGACAAGGGGAAATGGCTTCCCATTGCCAGAGGGCAGGGCTAGATGGGATGTTGGGAAGGAATCGTTCCCTGTGAGGGTGGGGAGGCCCTGGCACAGGGTGCCCAGAGAAGCTGTGGCTGCCCCATCCCTGGAAGTGTCCAAGGCCAGGTTGGAGCCACCTGGGATAGTGGGAGGTGTCCCTGCCCATGGCAGGGAGTTGGAACTGGATGAGCTTTAAGGTCCCTTCCAACCTAAACCATCCTGGGATTCAGTGATACTCAGAGCGAGCCACCCTTTCCCAGCCAAGAACACCAGGTATGCTGCAGAGCAAGGCATCAATGGAGAGGGGAAGGATAGCATGGCTCCTAGAGGCAGCAGGCTTGGAAGGTTCATATCTGTCCCCTCATCCAAACACTACACATGCAAATCCACAGATGTTTTGCAGGAATTCTCTTCCTGTGCCTTTGAGGGGTGCAGCTGTTTCCCTGATAATTTCATTTCCATGCTCCGTCGGCTCCACAGACGTTCCTGGATGGCAGTTTGGTCGTGTGTTCACATCCAGAAGACTCGTGCTGTGCTTCATGACGTGCAGCACAGCTAAAGGTTGTTGCTCCTGAGGAAACAACAGTACTTCAGGAACACTGATCCAAACCCCATCACACCAAGTCATGAATTTTTAGGGTTGTTTCTTTTGAATTCAACCAACTTGAAGTTTGGAGGATTTGTTTGTTTTTGAAAGCAATGGCGAGACTTTCCTGCTTTTCCTGCCTAGATCTCGCTTGGCATGTCAAACCTGGATTTGCTGAAGGTCCCAGAAGTAGAACTCGATCTTTTGGGGGTCTAGTTGAGCCTTTAACAAAACCATCTTTTCTCCTCAAAGTTTGTTCAGGTGCTCAAGTTAAATAGGTGTTGATAAAAGAAAAAAGCAAAAGTTTTAATCAGACTAAGAAAAATCATTTCCTCCCTCAGCTGGGCAGGTTTGGCTCTCCCTTCTGATGTTGAGTGTGCAGCTACTCAGTAATTATTATTTTTTCTCCTTAAATGGAAGATTTCAATCTTTCAGCATCAAATGATATACCAAAGTGGAACCAAATCACAAGACATTTGTTTAGAAGGTCCCAGCCCATTGCTGCTGGAGAAACCTAAACTGGAGACAAAGGACTCAGACTTAGGATGCCTGGTTTTCCAAAATAAGTCATATTTTCCGAGGAATGGTGGCATATTTCACAAAATGTTGTTCTATTTAGAAAATAAACATTGTCCTCCTCAAAAATTAATCCTGTCTGGGTTTTTCTTATCTCCTTTGCAAGAATATCGGCCGCGACCCAGGAGGTTCTCCAAGGCGATATCCCTTCCTTCTTCCGGGCCACTTAAAGACAAGAAAAGAAGGCACAAAGTGCCCAAATCTTGAGGCAGAAGGTGGAGCTCCCTGTTTTAAGAGGATCGCTATTAGGGGAGGTTGAGCTCAATTGTTTGAGTTCGCCCAATCATGACAATGTGACCCTACCAGTAGAACTCCTCCTTCCTGGAGGAAAATAAGATCCCATCCCTAAGATCCCAGTACCAGCCTGATTGGGAATGGGAATAGGCCAAAGGCAGGACTTCTCACACTGATGAATGACCTGTCACTCAGCAGTTACCCACCCACCCCTTCACCAAGTGCTGCTAATGAGCTGCCCAGACTCCCTGGAATGGCTTCAACTGTGGGTCAAATCCCACAGGAAATTATAGGAGAACTATGGTGCTGTGGGATGAGAAACAAGGGCAGATGCTGCCTGTTGTTATCTGGAGGAGCTTCAGGGTTTGCACACTATGAGGAGCTCAGGTATTAACCAAAGCCAAGGTGAAGTTAAGAGCTAGCCTAAACCCCTCCAAATGATTGATTTTAACTGACCTCATGCTCTTCTACTGGGAAATTCCATTTTTCTCCCTTCAGAATCCTTAACGAACTTCCCCTTGTTTTATGCTGGCATGCAAAATTGTGATTTTTTTTTTTCAAATCCTGACTATTCCCACAACCCCGGTGGGGTCCAGAATAGCTGTCCTGTTGCCACCAGCAGGTGCCACCAACTCCTGGGAGGGGTTTTCCTTTGCCAGGCAGAGCTGCCAGAGTAATCCATGTCCTAGTTCATTTTTCCTTCCCTCTATCCAAAACCTTAACTGCCAAATGCTGCACCTTGGTGGTTAAATTGTGGAGTCAACAGTTAAATTCTATGCCATACATTTAAAACTTTGCCTTGAGAAAGATTTTTGAGGGGGATTTATGAGGAAAGCCATTTCTTTCGATGGCAGGCTTCAATTTCCAGTGCCTTGTCTATTTTCACCTCACAATGTAATAAACTACAAGGTTGATTTACCTCCAGGGTCTTGGTTAGTCCTCAAAAATACTGAAATGAAGGAATAGGAGACACCAAACTTTGGGCTTTTTCTTGCTGGGCTTTCCAGGCACATAAATTCACAGTAACTATGGATTTTTGAGAGGATGTGGGCAGAGGAACACGGTGTTTGGAAAAGCAACCTGTGCCCAGCAGGAGTGGTTTGCGCCCTGGGATCCTGCCAATCCCTTCAGAGGGTGGAAGGTGACAGTTACAGCACTGTGAGAGTGGGGAGGCCCTGGCACAGGGTGCCCAGAGAAGCTGTGGATGCCTCATCCCTGGAAGTGTCCGAGGCCAGGGTGGACGGGGCTTGGAGCAACCCGGGATAGCGGAAGATACAACAACCCTTTGTGCTGCAATCTCAAAAAAATTAGAATACTGACCCTTCCATCCATGCCCAAATGCTGTTGGAACACCCAGGCTGGCTTTAGATTCTCCACTGTATTGGTGGGAAGCCTTTCCTTGCCCATTCAGTAAGGCTGGAAATGGAGAACAAAATATTTCCCATGCTTTGATTTTGAAACGGCATTTTCAGTTTTCCAAGCCCAGGTTTTAAGCTACTGCTGCAGCCACCTTCCAAAAAGAGGGAAAAAATACCCCTCTGCCTTCCCTGTGGATTCCCAGGGAGACATTCCACTCCCATCTGCAATTAGTGGTGGCCTCAGGCAAGTGATCTAAAATAGAAATGTTATTTTTGGACTCCTGATAGCTACTACTTTTTACTCTCCCCAGTGCCAGCTCTTTTTGCGTTGCACTCTCATTAAAAACAGAATCCATGACTGCAGAGCTGCTGCTGCGGGTTCTTCCTCCAGCAGAACACACGCTGTCATTCCAGTGCTCGCAAGGAGAAACTGCATGGATTTCTAACCTTGCCAGCCTTGATCAGATCTGAGGGGCTGCACCAATGTTACGGGCAGGACTGTGGCTGCTCCAGGTTATCTTTGTCCTACTGACAAGGGAGTTTGGACGTGCAGGTGGGAACAGGTGCTCCAACAGTTTAATCCCAGAGAGCCCAACCCAACATCTGCTGAAGCCTCTGAAGGTCTCTCTTCCTGTGTCAGAGGGGGTTCAGATCAGAAATTCCAGCCCGGTTTTAGCATATCCATAACTTTAAACATCTGTCTGCGTCCCATAGAAGTTAACAGGATTCAGAAGCACCTCTCCTCTCTAAGACATGCTCCGGTGGGACATCCACAGCTTCTCTGGGAAACCTGTGCCAGGGGCTCCCCACCTTCACAGGGAACAATTCCTTCCCAATATTCCATCTCTCCCTGCCCTCTGGCAGTGGGACGCCATTCCTTGTGTCCTGTCCCTCTATCCCTCGTCCGAAGTCCCTCTTCTGCTCTTCTGGAGCCCCTTTAGGCTCTGGAAGGGGCTCTGATGTTTCCCCAGAGTTCTCTTTTCCAAACTGAACGATGAGATGGGCCTGGAAATTCACACCTTGCTTGGTTGGATCTTGGATGGAGCTGCCACCTTCCTATAGGAGATGGACAAAGGGTTTGTGGGCTTTTCTCGGGAGAAAAGCTGGGAAATTCTCTCAGTCCTTCCCTTTTTTATTGTCACTCTCCTGTAAAGTTTTGCCTAAAATTTCCAGCCTCCTCAAGCACCAGGTTGAGGGAGCCAGCTGGATCCCCCAAACAAAGGAGAGAGCTGCCACTGTTCTCTTGCCATTGCCTTTGCAAATCCAAAGCACACCTTGACCTTGGCTGCGCTGATTGTCAGGATTATCCCAGAGTGAGAATTGCTGCTTTGGGTCTGCCTCTCCTTCTCTGGTGTCTGTGGCTCCAAGGGTTTGGAATGGAGGAAGCAGAAGAGAACAGAGGGCACATCAGCTGGTAACAGTTCAGAACCAGATGTACATTCCTGCACAAAACTCCGAGTTACCGTATCCAATTACCTCGGAAAAGTGCTCCGTTCCAATCGTCTTATCCCTACAGCCTCCCTCTCCCTACCTCCTGCCTCTTATCTGAGCTGCTCCTGTGCTTTTGATTATAAACTTGTCACTGCAGGGTGAGTGCTTCGGAAATATACGGCCGCTGCCACGGAGCGACACGAGGGATACGGGAACATAGCCCTCCAGAGAGACACGGCAGCACGCGGGAGGTGCGCACGCTGCTTCCAGTGGGCCCTGCATGAGCACTGGGGAATTATCCTCTAAAAAGAGGGGGGAAAAAGGAATCAGCTTCATTAGACCTGGCTGCAGGTTCACCACTTGATGCAATTTGGAAATGGGATGTTCCTGGAAGGAGGGAGGCAGTGAGAACAATGGCTTCTTTTCTTCCTGCTTGCTCCAAAAATTGGCATTCCTGGCAGTTTCCCCAGCAGAGGAGAGCTGGAAGATCAGCTCTGAATTCCCTTTACTGTCAGGACACCCAACTTTTCCCTGCTTCCCACAGCAAGCAGAGGGAAGGGTAACAGGAGACAGAAATCCAACCCTTCTCCTCCACAGCCCAAAGGGATCCAAGGTGTGCTTACTGGCCAAGCCCTGCCAAGGGGACAACTGGACTTCTTCCCATGGAGAACAAGTGTTGCCCCTAAATCCCAGTCTGGATTCACTAGGGGAAATTTTAGGAGCCTGGTAACAGCAGTGGAACAGCAGCAGCATCTTGGTCGGTGTCACACTCAACCGAGGCATTAAACTCCCACCAAAACTACCTTTAAATCCAGTTTTTATTCCTGACCTCCTCCCCACCCTGCTGTGGTAGCAGGAAGGATGCACCCACCCCATCCTCCTTGGTCAGTCCTACCTTTGGAGCAGTGTCCTTGGAGCCGGGCTCGGACACTCCATAATTCCACCCCAGACAAGTCTCACCATAAATTCCCCCCTAAGCAATCCTGCCTGGGACTAAAAAGCTTGGAATATCCAGAGGTTATGCAGCAACAACCCCCTTAGGGAGCAAATCCTGCTTGCTTGTGCCAGCACCCCTTTGTTCTTGTCCGCAGAACCTGGGCAGGGTTAATTTAATTAATTAATTTATATAATTGTATTTATTTAGTATAGAGGAGCAAGGAGATGCTGCACTGACATTCAGGCACATTCTAGAACTCTGGGAGCAGCAGCTGCTTGTTTGGAGCAGGATCACATGTCCTTTTCCCACCACAGCCCCGGTGGGATGTCCAGGAGATCTGTGTGTCCTGCTGCTCCCATCCTTACATGGGAGGGGTCCAGTGCTCGTCCCAAAGTCAGAACCCCCGTGGCCAGCTGAGGACTGGGAATTTGGAGATCCGTCCATGCAGTCCCCCTCTGTGTCCAGCCCCTGGAAAGATCCCATCCCATCCCATGGAAACACCTCAGTCCCTGGGGAATCACACCCTGCTGTCTGTGATCACAGCAGGGCAATAAACAGAATGGAAATGTTGGCAGGACAGGGGGAGAGGAGAGGCAGCAACAGCAGCTCCACTTCCTCTCCCAGCCCGGGATCTACTCCCCTTGCTCCTGGTGCTCCCAAAGAGCCCAAAACATCCCTGCTCCCTTCCTGGGCAGTTTTTGGGAAGAGCACTCTGCGTCCTCAGCCCCACATCCCTGTAAATCCGTCAGAAACACAGTGCAGGGAACTTGTTTGCCGGGAAAACCAGGCTCTTTGCGGCTGGAAAGCAGGGGTGCCCCTCCAGTCTTCCCTTAATTCTTGGAGACTCCGAAATACCTGGATCACAAAGCAAATACCCCTCACAAAGGGGTGACATCTCCCGGGACACCATCCCAGCCTCCTGTACTCATGGAATTCCATGTCTAGGATGTAGGCTCACGCCTCAGACCCACTCACCAGCCCCAAACCCTTCTGGAAAGCTGCATTTGGGGTGCAAGCGGGAGTGACACCCGTCCTGCCTGAGTCCCCGGAGTCTTAAATTGGATTAAAAGTCTATTTGCTTCGCTTTCCGACTTCTGTGCTGCACCTGAAAACCTTTCCTTTGGAAAGCAAACACAGACTGTCCCAGAGGGCTGCCTGGGGAAGTCTTTCCATTATAAACATTACCTACCAGGAGTGGAGTCAGCCCCAGGCAAGCCAAAAATTCCTTCTCCTACCAAGGAACACTTTCCAATCAAACCAGACATTATTTTTTCCATTAATGAGTGTTGATATCTACTGGAAAACTGTGCAAAGAAACCCACTCTAAACTAATTCTTCAGACACAGCATCTAAGTTTTACAAGGGTTTTTTTTGTCTTGTTTCTTTTTATTATTATTGCTTTATTTTGTTTCCCTGCTCTGGACTGAAAACATGATCTTTGCCGCTCAGGAATGCGCCTGTTCCTGCAATTTGGGCTCGAGCTGAAATCAGGGGTCCAAATCTGATTTTACTCTACCTCAGCTCCACAGAAGCAAGTGGAGTTTTCCTGCATTTTCACCCCACAGTGTGATGGAAAGGAAAAATAGACCCACGGGTTTCTTTTTGGATGGATTAAAACCCCTGTTCCCACAATTTTTACGTACTGGGATATCGCAAATTCTGGAGGAAAAAAAATTCTTCCTACCTACCTCAGCTCCCCATTCCCTAAAATTCACTGTTTAGTATTTAATGGAGGTGGGGGAAAAATGGGGAAAAAACGGGGACAAGGTGCAAGGCCAGTGTTGCCCCTCCAGGGACCTCTCCATGGGGTTTTCCACAGGCTATTTCCACAGGCTGATCCATATTTTAGGCTGGGTTAGTCCAAGAGGGTCTTTTTACAACACCCGCAATTAGGAGCTTGAAGGGGTTTGCCCCACCTGCCCCCAGACCTCCACCCTTTCCATAGCCCAGAGTGTGTGTCTGGGGGACTTCTGCCATTCCAAGGTCACTCTGTGGGATGGGAAGGCAGGTCCTTATCCCAGGACAAGAGGACAGGAGCTTTGCAAGACCCCCAGCACCCAAGGGTGAAAAATAGGGACCCAGGGGTGCAAAATAGGGACCCAGGGGTGCAAAATAGGGAATGCAGGGTGCAAAATAGGACCCCATTCTGTAAAAATGGGGCACAATTGTGCACGCTCAGTTTCCTTGACTGGGGCAAGGAACGGCCACAACCCGGCCATGGATGTGGGAACAGGACCCTTGGAAGCACAGGAGGCACAACAGCCCCCAAAAACCCTTAGGGGGGGTGGGGTCCCTGCAGATCCCTGGAGAGGTCCTGCAAGCCCAGCATCTGCAGGGGCGGGGGTGGCGTTGGCCAGCTATCTTTTATTCGAGGTGCATTCCCAAGATTTTAGTTAAGTGTAACATAAAACTGTGAAAGTTTAGCAGGGGAAAAGCCTTCCTCCCACCGACCTGGCCGGCCAATCAGGAGGGAGCCCCGCACCTCCCTCACTTCTGACAACTATTTAGCAACCGAGCTCAGCTAAAGTTTCCAAAAAGTTAGAATAACTTCCTCTCTCCAAGACCTCAATTTTTTTGCACAACCCCTGGTCCTTGAAATAAGAGCCCTTCAAGCAACCTGGAAAACGTTTGGTCAGCAAAAAAAAAAAAAAAAAGGAAAAAAAAAGAAAAAAAGAGTCCTCCTGTTTTTCCAAAGGATCTGTCTCAGGAATTTAAAGCACATTTAAGACACACACTCACTCACATAACATAAGGAGGGGGGGAAAGGCTCTTCCCCTCCCCTTCTTGCAGAAAGCATGGAAGAAAGCTCCAGTTCTCCTGTTTCCCCTGTGGATAGCTTGGGGACCAGTGAAGAGGAGCTGGAAAGGCAGCCAAAGAGATTTGGCAGGAAAAGAAGATACAGTAAGAAGTCCAGCGAAGATGGCAGCCCCAACCCGGGGAAGAGGGGGAAGAAGTCCAGTCCCAGCTCCCAATCTTATGAAGAGCTCCAGAGCCAGAGGATCCTGGCCAACGTCAGGGAGAGGCAGAGGACTCAGTCGCTCAACGAAGCTTTCGCTGCCCTGAGGAAAATCATCCCCACGTTGCCCTCTGACAAACTGAGTAAAATCCAGACCCTCAAGCTGGCGGCTCGGTACATAGACTTCCTCTACCAGGTGCTCCAGAGCGACGAGATGGACAGTAAGATGACGAGCTGCAGTTACGTGGCTCACGAGAGGCTCAGTTATGCCTTCTCTGTGTGGAGGATGGAAGGAGCGTGGTCCATGTCGGCCTCCCACTAGCCACCGCCTGCAAGGGTGAGCCCAGCTGCCCAAAGGGGGTAGGTACCCGTTTCTCTTCTTCTGGAGGATGCTGCCGTGGCTGTTGGTGCCTCAGCTCCCTTCCCCAGCCCGTGGAGAGGTGGGATGGGTGGTGTGGAGCAGGGGTGGGTGTATGTTGCATGAGGGGTTTAGAGGCACCACTGGAAATTAAATCAAGGAAACTTCCAGGCGGGCAGAAATGAGATAATGCCACGTTTTGAGGGAAGGGGTGTGTGAAATGTAAGGCTGATGTGGAAAGAAATCAAAATGAGCCTGTTTTTGCTCTGTGGGGATGGGGCAGTGGGAGAGGGCACGTGTGGACAGTTGGGTACTGGGGGACAGGGGGGGAATTGCCGCTGCGTGAGATTCATCAGAAAGCGGGGAAGGGTTTGGAGAGGAAAAGGTGATGGGTACAAGAGGCTGATGGGGGGATCTGAAACAGCTGCTGCCCCACTCCAGGGGTGCCCACGCCCCCCAAATCCTGCAGGTCCTGCGGCGGCCGGGGCAGCAAGACCAAGGCAGGGCTCAACCCCAGGGTCGCCCCAGGTTGTGTTTTTCCTCAAAGAAACGAGCAGCAGATGTCGGCTGTGCAACCCCAGGCTGTGCCCCTTCCCCCTCACACAACAAAAAGCAGCCAAAGAGGGGAGAAACTTCGCTCAATTTTCCGCTTTGTCCAGTTTCCCTTCCCCAAAATGCCGGCAAAGCAGCTGCTGGTGTGGGACATAGTTTCTTATTTACTCTCCCTGCTAAATTCTTCCACCAGCAGAAAACTACTTCCTCTTCAGCTGCCTTTGTAATATTCGGGGTGGGAAGAATAAACAGTAAGAAAGGAGAGGGGGAAAAGGCTTTTAATAACCCCCTCATCTCCAGCTAATTAAGCAGAGCAACTCTGCATTGTGTCAGCCGGGCTTTGCCTTGGGCCGGGCACTCTCATGGGGTCGGGACATTAAACAGAGCCCACGAACCCATTTCACCAAGCAAACACTCCAAAGGGGCATTTTCCCGCCACCCTGGTGATGTAAAAACGAAATAATTTCATCCTGGGGAGAACTGAAGGCAAAAAAGTTCGTCCCAGCTCATTGGTTGGGCTTTTTTAAAGGGGTAAATTCATCTTTGTTTGGGCAGTCCCTTTAAATGAATAAAAAAATAAACCTGGGTGAAAACTTGATGTAGCTGCAGCACCCGGTTTAAAAAAGCTAAAAAATTCTCAACCAGGACTTACTAGTTGTGTAAAATAGACCTAAAACCATTTGAGAAACCACTTCAAGTGAATGTTTCACTCCCCTCCTGACATGGTTGGGGATTTGCTGCAATGAAGATGCCCCTATACTCTTCTAGGAAGCCCCCAAAATGTTAAATCTGTCTCCAAATTGGTTATCCACTTATTCCCCCCTCTGCACAAGCTGTCTGTTGTTTAATTTTATTTAAACAGGTAATGTTGCTGTCGTGGGTTTTATGGCTATTACTGGTGTCCCTCTTTTTTCTACACTATGCTCTAATTTCAGCTGCAAAATCCAAGTTTTAATAAGGCTAAAGCAGAGTGCCTTTTCCCATGGCTAAAAAACTGCGGCAAACAGATTAAAAAAAAATAAAATAAAAAACCCACAAGCAAAAACCCAGGGTTCTTGTCAAAAACAGATGTAAAATGTCCCAAACACATATTTCTTCAGCAGTTTAGATTGGCTGAGCAGCAAAGTGCTGGGCTGGAACAATGCATTTGCTCTGTTGTTTCCCAAATGATGTGTTGCCATTAGCCAAGGATGGTTTGAAATCTGTTATCTCCGTATCCAACCCCTCCTATCGCGCAGGACGGAGCAAAACCTGTTTGTTTGTTTTGTTTTGTTTTTTTTTAAATACAGATTTCAAAAGAATCCTGGGTCAAATTATTCCTACCATTCTGATGAGGTGGATTTTAGATGGAGACACTCAGATTTGTCTCCCGAAATAAGTCAGGAGCAGTGTTTCGGAGCAAGAAAATGTGATGTAGAACCAAAGCCTGGCACGTTCTGGGCTTGATTTTGGGGAATGGGAATTTCGCCATGTCCTGACTTGCAACCTGGTGCTTGGAGGTGGTTTCTGCTTGGCGGGTCGTTCTGCAGAGCCCCCAGATTTGCCCCTTTCCCTGTGCCTGTGTGAGCGGGAACACGCGTGCGGTTGAACTGTTGAAAACGCTGTTGACAAATGGCCTGGTGCGGAGCAGTGTCAAATTCGATCACTTATGGTGACAGAAATTCCCTCTGCCAGGAAAAGGGAAACCGCTCCAAGGTCCTCAAGGAACGCTCTGGAACTGGGGGGGATTCGCTTGAGTGTGGGATGGGGCTTTTGCGCTGGTTTGTCCTGGTCAGAGCGGGTTTTATGGATCACCGGGGAGCAAAGGCAGCGTCAGAGAACTAAGATTCCTCCCTGAATTTGGGAGCAGCTCCTAGGGAGCTGGAAGCACCACAAACATGGGTTACCAGCCTCTCTTTTCCCGTGGTTTTGGGGAGGGATAAGCAATAAAAGGTTTTCTCCTTGCAGGAACAGTGGTTCCCCTTTCGGCTGCGAGTGAAATAAAAAGGAGAGGTGCCTTTGGATTAGAAAATCAGAGCCTTGGGAGCTGGGAAAATGCCACCTGGCCCCTGAGAGTGCCAGCAGGTCGCTCCTGTAGCCACGAGAGGTTTTCTTGTTCTGCTCCACTGTTTTACAGGCAACTCACTTCCCGGAGTTTCAGGAGAAACAGGCACAGCTTTGCACTTCAAGGGCTACAATAAGACATTTAAGCTGAGCTTTCCTTCCCCCTTCCAAAACCTCCCCATCCTCTTCCCTGGCACCTGCAGGCCTTCCCCTTGCAGCCACTTTCAAAATCTTCAAGATGCCTTAAACTGCGAGGGGAAGAAAAAATCAGGGAAAAAGGCAGTATGTTTCCTAGGATTCCACTCAGCAGGAAAAAGCTGGGATGTCAGGATCGTCAGCAGCGTGTAAAGGACAATGCAACCCTAAGACCAGTTTGCCAACATCCCTTTCTTCCCACTCACTGGGGATGAGCCTTTTGCCTCCCCTGGGCTGGCACTGGCATTATCGACACCTTTCCCGACTTTCCCATGCTGGAGAAGCCACGTGCAACCTGTGCTTGATCCACAGTCCCTTCAGAATTCCACTATAAAACCCCATATTCTCCTTCAAAAAGCAAACAGATGTTATCTCTGCCGGGACCTGGGAATAAAACCTGATTCGAGAGAGAGCAGCGCAGTTAGCTGGGGGTGCAGTGACACTGTCACTAAACCCCTTCTGTCCCCAAAGGCCTATTTTTTTCCGATGCATCCTTCAAAAAAAAAAAAAAAAAAA